>CAUYON010013667.1:0-21068 GCA_963573935.1 Arctocebus calabarensis
TTAACAAAGTATCTCAAGAATGGAAGAAAAAGTATCCAATGTACTCAGCCCTAATATGAAGCTAATTTATAGCTTTCATATGAAGGCTAAAACCCAATTATAGCACAGGAATACAGGGAAAGGGGAAAGGGAGGGGAGGGGAGGGAGGAGGATGGATAGAGGGAGGGCAATTAGTGGGAACACACCTACGGTGCATCTTAGGAGGGTACTGGTGAAACTTATTAAAGGTAGAGTAGCATATATAGTGATCAAGAAAATGCCATGAAGGCTATCTGTAACAGTACGATCAAAATATTTCTGAATGTATATGAATCGTGCCCTATGATTGCACCAATGTACGTATGATTCAATAAAATAATTTAAAAAAAAGTGAGCAAAGGTCATGAATATATTTTCAAAAGAAGCTACAGATGCATAAATATAGAAGATACATAAATGACAAAAAATAAAAAAATTCAATGTCACTAATTATTAGAAAAATGAAAATTAAAATCACAATGCTATATCATCTTACACCAGTCAGAATGGCTTTGATGAAAAAGACAAAAAATAACAAATGTTGGCAAGGCTCTAGAGAAAAGATGACAGTGTTGGTGGGACTGTAAATTAGTAAAACCTCTATGAAAAATTGTATGGAGATTTCTGAAAGAACTGAAAGTAGACGTACCATTTGATCCAGTAACCCCACCAGTGGGTATCTACTCAAAGGAAAATAAATCATTATATAAAAAAGATATCTACACTCATATGCTTATCAAAAAACTTATCAGAAATAATATTATTATTCAGAATAATAAAGACACAGAATCAAACTAAGTGTCCATTAAAAGATGTTTGGGTATGAAAAATATGAGATACACACATACACAATAGAACACTATTCAACCATAAAAAAGAATGAAATAATGTCTTTTGCAGCAACAAGGATGGAACTAGAGGCCATTATTTTAACTGAAACAAATCAAAAACAGGAATAAAAGTACATCTTCTCATTTACAAGAGGGAGCTAAATAACGTATTAGAGGTTTAGGGATAGAGTCAGAGTGAGAGTCCACAAGGAGAGGAGGCCAGTCCAGCAATTAAGGAAAAGGCTTTATTAGAAAAGAGCAATGGAGTATGGGCAGTGCCTGTGGCGCATTGAGTAGGGCGCCGGCCCCATATGCCAAAGGTGGCGGGTTCAAACCCGGCCTCAGCTGAACTGCAAAAATAGTCAGGCCCTTGTGGTAGCCGCTTGTAGTCCCAGCTACTCAGGAGCCTGAGGCAAGAGAATAAGAGAATCCCCTAGGCCCAGGAGTTGGAGGTTGCTGTGAGCTGTGTGACGCCTCGGCACTCTACCGAGAGCGATAAATGAGACTCTGTCTCCACAAAAAAAAAAAAAAAAAAAAAAGAAAAGAAAGAAAGAAAAGAGCAATGGAGTCTGGACCGAGTCAACTCCCAGTTTCAAGAAGCTTTTATTAGTGTGGTTGGAAAGCAGGTGGGGATTATGAGAGATAAGGGAAGTCGTCGTTTTTCTGCAGAATGAATGATGCTGTGTCAGGAACCAGTCTTAGAATTACTCCCTTCTGCAGAAGTGCTGATCTGCTCACTAGAGGCTTCTTGGTAGTGTCAGGCAGGACCAGAGCAGGAAATTTTTGTTCTGGGGTTTCCCAGGCACACTGGCCTTGAAGCACCACAGCTATGTGATCAGGGGGTTGTTGTGATCATGCAGTTTGGTTTCTGGCCTGCTTTTTCTCACTTGCTTCTCCCCAAATGGCTGCACTCTTGTCAGGGTGACTAGGATTCCTTCCCCAGAGCGCATTCACATGGACATAGAGTGTGGACAGATAGACACTGGAGACTCAGAGGGTTGTAAGGGTGAGAGGGGGGTCAATGATGAGAAATTACTAATGGGTACAATCCACATAATTCCAGACATGGATATACTGAAAAGCCCAGACTTCACCAGTACACAACATGTCCACATAACAAAGTGGCACTTGCACCCTTTAAATTTATACAAAAAAAAAAAAAAGAAAGAAAAACAAAAACAACGAGTTTTTGAACCATATATTCCTGAGAGTGAAGGATATTTTTGATATTTCCTACAATCACAGCCCAAACTCAATCTTTGTTCTTTGTAAGGTATTAAATTAGTTGGTACTAAATTACTTGCATTCTAAGAGTACATTACCATATGACCCACCTGATATAGGATGTATGATAATTAGTTCTTATCTTTTAAACTTCAGTTAAGTCTCTTTATTTTTTATAGGCTTCATTGATAATTCAAAAATATGTATTTTTGTGTGTGTTCTAGTATTTCTATAAGTTTTATAAGTCAAGGGATATCCAGAAAGTATATTGTGGGAAAAGGAATTTTCTTGTCTTGCTTTTTTGCCTGCAAAATCATACTTAAATTTTGAAGTGCAGCGATGTCTTTTTAAACCCACTTTACTCTTTCAAGTGGTTGTTCCCACACTCTTTTAAGTTCCTTGGCACCTTACACATTCCTATATTTTAGCAAGTAGTTATCAAATGTGAGGAAACACGGTCTGTCATCAAAGATAAGTTAAATAAGAAACAGGCTTGATTAATCTCTAATTATGTCACATTTTCCAGTTGAAGCTACAATTTAGTCATGTACTTATATAAGAGAATGGTGAAAAAAATGGAAAAGTCATTGAAAAAACAAACAATAGGCTTTCTATGGTGTATTTTGAGTCAATGTGATAAAACATAAGTTTATGAGTTTTGAATAATTAGAGCTTAGTTCAGAATTATAGATATAATTCAAAATTTTAAAGGACAGATTATGATGGAAGATACTTGAACACTTGAATAGTGGTAGGATTTCAAAAAGATTTCAGCAACCTTGTACACTGGATAGCTAATACTATATTGTAGCCAGAAGAGGAAAAGGGATTTATTGTATAATAATATGTCCTCAATTCTGAGATTATTTTATTAACTGAAATTAAATGGTCTTATTTAAATGTCAAACAGTTGTTGGAGAATTCTAATTAAAAAGTCCAAATTACCAAAATTTTCCATTTGATCCATGTCAAAAGCATATGAGAACTGAAGAAGAAACATATATTAAATACTTATCAAAGGAATGTCTAATCTCAGCCAAAAAGAAAAAAGGGCATGTTGATCAAATATGTATCAGCATAAAAGGAAATCTGAAGGTATACTGAGAAATGTTCATTACAAGCATTTTAATCCATAATAAAGAAAAATGATCCTTTGTAAACAAAGGAAAAATTAAAAGTGAAAACATAATGGTGATTGTATTTATTCACTAAATAATTCACTATTTATAATAAAAGTATATTGTGTATATACTGTCTTTTAAATCCATAACCTTTCCTCTTTGCAGATTACCTTGAGTTCCCATAACAACTTACACCTAGTTTATCTTCAAAGTTAATCCACGATAGTTTGTATTTTTCTGCTCATTTTGTCAGTTATAAATTTACTGAAGGCATGAATTTTTCTTACCTAGTTCATTCTCATAACTGAAGTGCCTGGCACGAAGAAAAAATAAATAAATAATAAAAATAAAAATAATTCAGTTCTTGTATTGTTTACTCCAGACTCACTTTTGTATGACTCAATATCTTTTTGTACTGATCCTATGAGATTCCCTCTTTCCTGTATTGCCATAAAGTTTGCTTTAGTTTTATAGAATTCATGTCTATAATCCTGCAATATGTCTCTATGGTACTGCAACATATGCATTAATACTACATTCAAGGAGAGGGGACACCTGCACTGTTGGGATATTCTGCCATTTTATCATTTGCCCTTGTAAACCTTGCCAGTAGCTGTTCAATCTCAATTGACATTGTCTCAAACATTCTGTCCTGGCTTGAACCATTCAAAAGGGGTGTTGTGTCAGGACTATTGCATCTTCTATCACTGGCATTGCTGTGACTGTAACTTATACATAGTTTATTGAAGGAAACTTGTTTCAGGTCAAGTTCATTTTCCAGCTGTCGAGCCTGTTTCCTCAGATTAGGCAAGCCCTGCTCTTCTGCTTGGCCACTCTAGAGGCCTGGCTCTTTCCTCTGCTGCCTCTCCCAAGATCTTTTCTTACTCAGCCCCTCTGGTTCTCATAGAACCCACCCGGAGGCCTCCTCGCCCTCACCTTCCTGCAATAGTCTTGAATAAAGTCTCGCTTGCCTGTTTAACTCCAGTGTAATATATGCTTGGACAATATGTACCAATGGGTGGATTTTTAAAATTTTGTTTTTTGTCAGAATATTATGGGGGTCCAAATGTTTTCATTATATAAGTTGCTTTTGCATAATTTGAGTCAAAGTTATAAGTGTACCAGTCATCCAGATAGCCTACATTGTATCCATTAGGTGTGAACTTTGGATTTAATATTAACTCATGTGCAGAGGGTTGAACTGAATAATTTCATAGTTCATAGCACATCATCATCATACATCGAAAGGCTCCCCTCTTGTTTCACGGGTTTTCTTTTAAACCCATAGTCCACTCTCCTGCCCATAGATACCTATATGCATTCTTGAATTATTGTAGGTGGTTGCATTTTTAAAACAAAAACATGAGATTTGGCTTGGCACCTGTGGCTCAACGGGCTAAGGTGCCAGCCACGTACACCTGAGCTGGCGGGTTCAAATCCAGCCCGGGCCCGCCAAACAACAATGATGGCTACAACCCCAAAATGGCTGGGTGTTGTGGCAGGCGCCTGTAGTCCCAGCTACTTGGGAGGCAGAGGCAGGAGACTCGCTTGAGCCCAGGAATTGGAGGTTGCTTTGCACTGTGATGCCATAGCACTCTCTCCAGAGTGACAGCTTGAGGCTCTGTCTCAAAAAAAAAACAAAGAAACAAAAAAACATGAGATTACTGTATAGTTGCTAGAAAATAAGAGTAAATTACATATATATGATGTTGATATGTTTATTTGCCAAGAAAATTCAAGATACTCTAAAAACAAAAGTATGAGAACTACTAAAAACTAAAAAGAGAATTTCATAACATGAATGATTCATTTATTAATGTTCACTTACAGAAAATAGAATCCACTCTACTTAAAAAATTTTTAAGTATAAAGTTGTACAAAATAATAATCATGGGAAGAGTTTAAAGGGTCTTTATTCTCAGATTCTCGAATGTAAATCATTGCACTGAGAATAGCTTTGCTTTTGTCTCAGTTGGAAAAAACTGATGATGTCATTACAGGAAGTCACTGAATCAGGAAGCTATTGTTACTGCTGAGTGCAGGGCTCCTAGACACCTGTCTCCATTGTAACAACACCTGCTTGGTCTAGAAGCCAAATGCTGAATCGGGATGTAGTTGCTATAATTGCTGCCTGAGAATCATTTCTCTCTCTACCAGAATTTATATAATCAAAATGCATCCAATTAATTGGAACTAAACTATGTCATAAGGCTACTTTTTAGCTTTATAGATTTTAACTCTAGAAGTATATTAAAATAAATCTGGAAATACTCAACCTAGTATCTGCTACACTGAGTACAAGATGAATATACAGAACTCACAAGCTTTCTCTGTACTAGAAATTGTTTCTATTATAGAAATAGGAAAACATACTCAAGATGACAACAAAATGCTAAAATTCTTAGAGGCAAATCTTGTAAGAAAAAGTAATATTTCTTTTAAGGACATGAAACAATATATGAAGAGATTGAGAAATAATTTCTATTTATGGTTGGAAAGACTTACAATGAAAATACCAATTTTCCTTAAATAAGTATGTGAAACTGATGAGTGTTTAAGTAGAATACTAATGTTTTTTCTATAATTTGATAAAAAATTCTTGATATGCAAGTGGAATAATAAATTCTTAAGAATAGACAATAAAGGGATGAAAATGATGACTACTTAAAGCACGTTGAAGGCTTCTTTTTACTAAGAATTAGAACAAATAATATATTTTGTGAAGAAAGAGACAAATGAATATGAAATAAATCTAGACAGACTTTCTAAACTATGTCACAAAGATGTTATTTGTCTTCTGTGACGTGGACACATAGAGCCCATCAGAGGTGGCTATCCATTCATAATACAAAACTGTTTATATCCATTTCATATTATGCATGAATACTTTCTGAATTATTTTAGTTTCAGATAAAAAGATATTAGAAGAGAACTTGCAGACTGCACACAATTGTGAGATAAGGGAGACCTTCTTCACAAAGAGAAGAAATTTTGATACAGGCCAGAACCTACCAGAGATTCCACAGAAAGAAGTTACAAAGCAGAACAAGAAGGAGCAAGATTTCTCCAGAAATCAACTTCTAAGAGGCTTGGAGCCCAGCAGAAAGGCTGCTACACTCGCATCTCAGGGCTCCAGGGTATGGGGCATTTGCAGCTTCCAGCAATCCACAGCAGAGCCACATGAGGCCATACCAGCCTAGAGTACTAGTCCAACCCCTTAGCCCCCAGTGAGTGCCACCACCACCACCACCTCATTCCACCAGTCCCAGGACACTCCATTGCCACTAGAAAGGCAGCCAGAGCCAAGAAAGCTGTAAGCACACCTCTCCTCCCAAGGAAGGTTCCTCTCCACCACTGGAAGAGTTTATCCTGAAGCCACCATCAGAAGGAGACCTCAAAAGAAGTTTGACACCTGTGGGCTCAAAGTGGAAGATACCAGTTAAAAATAAGTGGTTTTAGGTTTACAAAAAAAAAAAAGATTCAAAAGTACACAAGAACAGGGCAAACTAGAAGCAGCCCATGAGCACACCACTGTCATGGAAAGCAGTGTAGACTGCAAGCAGATGACCCACCTACAGACAGCTCTTCTCAGAAGGAACCCTGTGAAATCACAGAGAAGCAAGGTGGGACACTCAAAGTGAAGGAGAAGATGCCTGGGTGATACATTTGACAAAACCGAAGGTTATCTATGTGGAAGCTTCTACACACGGAAAAGATTAAGAAGATAGAGCAATGGGGCACCATGTTCACTGTGTGGGCACTGTGGCCGAATTGTGAGAGGGCTCTCTCTATTGCCACAGGCCTCTTTCTGGATGGACCTGGGACCAGCCTAAAATCTGTGCAGTCATTGCACTGGACAACAAGTAAGGACCTGGTAGCAGCCAATAGAGGTTTTTGCAGCTAACATCATCAGATGCTCTCAGATGCACAATGCCAGGGTGGTACAGGACTCAGTTTTGCAATAGTAGCCTTCACATTTCTTCCACCAGTGGGGGAGGGAGCAGCCTAACCACAGGTTTCTCTAAGCAGTCCCCTATGACTGGAAGTCAAGCACCCCACCCCTCCAGTGCAGTGGGTTAGAAGCAGAGGAGTTGACTGGGGCGCTACAACGTCTCACCTGGAAGTTTTGGATGACTGCTTCAGCAGGTCGTGGGGGTGGGGAGATCTCTGTGGTCCCTGGACTGTTGTATCAACCCGTACTCACGTCATAGACATCTGTAGTCCCATCTGCTTTACCCTGCCTCCAACCTCGGGGTCAGATTGGCCCCCTGGGCCCAGCTTCCAGCTCTGAGGCCCGATCAGAATTACTGCTTTTGGTTCCTTCCGATCCTGGCTCTGACACGCTCATGTTGGAGCACAAGGTTCCCAGAACTCTCACAAGGGTTGGGACATTGCTGCTGAGATTCTAGCTCCCAGGAGGGCTTGGACACTGCCCATGACATCCCTGAGCTGCACCTGTACTCCCAAGACCCCATCCCCAAGTCTCCACCACTGCCACAAGGCCAGTGGAACTGCTTCAAAGTCCAGCACTCTGCCAGGAACCCCACAGCCTTGAGCTGTCATTACACTGGGACCTAGTTTGAGCAAATGCCAAAGCCCGAGAACCCATGACCCTGCCTAGATAGCCTCATTCAGCAGCCATTGTTAATCTCTGTGGAGAGACCCTTAGCAGAGCAATTTCCACAAGGCTAGCCTCCATGGTCAAGGTCTCACCCAGCTACCAAGTTCAACTTCCTACCACTATCTGGGGAATAACCCACCACCCAGCACAAAGATTATCCAGCACAGACTTCAACAGTAGCAATCACAAGTGAACAGAACACATCAGACCAGCCAAATTACAGGCTTCTAGCGCACATGCCCCTCCCCTGCCACATCAACACTCCATGTAGGGAAAAGAGTGCCATCTGGGTACATCACCTTCTTCTAATTATGCAGGAGAGTTCCCATCAAAGACCAGGGGCTCTGCAAACCCATTAGCCCTGAGTTGAGAAAGGAGGTTTTAGATGAGAAGAAACCAGCAAAAAATCCCTGGTAACATGAAAAACCAAAATAGTTCAACACCCCAAGGGATCACAGTGGAGCTACAAAAGTAAACTCCAACCACAAGGAAATTGCCAAATGACAGATAATGGACTTCAGAATGTGAATGGCAAATAAGATGAATGGAATTGAAGAGAAGGTTGAAAACCAGCAAAAAGAAACCAAAGAAATATTTCAGGAAATTAATTAAAAAGTCACTAAACAGCTAGACAACATAAGAAAGGATGTAATAGAACTTAAAGAAATGAAAGAGTCATTTAGGGAATCTCAAAACATAGCAGCAAGTTTCAGAAATAGACTAAACCAAGCAGAAGAAAGAATCTCTGAGCTTAAGGACAATACCTTGAGTTAAGTCAGTCATTTAAAGAGACAGAGAAAATAACTTAAAAAGTCTGAGAAATCACTTTGAAAGATAGGGGATTATGTGAAGCAGGCTAACATACAAAGCATAGGGAGAAGAAGAAAGAGATAAAAGCACAGAAGATCTATTCAAGGGAATTATTGAGGAAAATTTCTCTGGTATTACCAGAGATCTGATATCTGGGTACAAGACAGTCACCAAACACTGAGAAGATTGATAGCAAATAGGACATCTCCAAGACTCATAGTAATCAACCTGGCCAAAGTTGAAAGGAAGAAAATATAAGCACCAAGATTTCAGCAACAATGTTGCTGGGTTTTGCAGGGAAAGCATCCAGTCAGTTCCCTGTATGGGTGGGTAATCATAGCCCTAGCAACTTGAATTGACTTTTAAGTCTGAAGATCCTATTACTATGTATTTTAATTTTACTAATTATTTGTACCCCTCTCTCTCCCAGTATCTGCCTCCTATTAATTGGGCTACCTTGAAGCTCCCTGAATCATTGGGCTTGAATGAGAAAGCAACACTTACCTCATCTTTATCAGTAAGTAGAACCTTGTTTGCCAATAGGTTTTGGTCTTTTGTGTGGATGGAATTTAGTTTTATCCCCTATAATGGCTATTGCATCAAAGTGCGTGCTTATAACTGGATCAGTTTCAGAAATAGAAGAAACAAATATTTCACCCCTAGACAAATTGTCAACTACAGGCAGGAAATAACCTAGTAAAGCTGTAGTTTCTTCCATTTTTGTATGTGAGCAGGAGAGTTCAAGCCTGAATTTATCTCTCATAGGACTTTGCTGGAATTTTCAGAAGGCAGTCAACCTCCACCAGTATCCTAGATTTTTACCATCATTTTCCCTAATTCTATGTAATTAGTCAGCATGTGGGCTGCCTTTAGAGGAAGCACAGACAAAACTTTATTACAGTTTAACTAGGGCCTTCCACTTTTTAATTTGCAGTTTTTAAATCCTTATTGCCTGTTAGTTGACTGCTTACATAAAACCTATGACACAAACTTTTGTTGAATGGAGCACTCCACCTCCTAGAATCAAATTCCACATTTTTAATGACAAGATTCATTTACAAGTATCTGAGAAAAAAGTGATGATAGCTCAAACAATATAGATTTTATATTTATTATGTAAAAGTTTGGAGTTAGCAATCCAAGGTTGGTATGATGTCTCTGTTGCCCAAAGTCTCCAGTATTCCAGTCTTCTATCTGTACTTATGACTAGCCATTTCCAAAATCATGTAGTAGACAATATGGCTGTTCCAGCTCCTACATTATAGATGGAGTCTGGTAAGCAAAAAGGAGAAAGGGGTTAAGAAAGAAGCAGCAGGCTTGGCGCCTGTGGCTCAAGCCGCTAAGGCACCAGCCACATACACCTGAGCTGGTGGGTTCAAATCCAGCCTGGGCCCATCAAACAACGATGGGTACAATGAAAAAATAGACAGGTATTGTGGCCAGGCGCCCATAGTCCCAGCTACTTGGGAGGCAGAGGCAAGAGAATCACTTGAGCCCAGGTGTTGGAGATTGCTGTGAGTTATGATGCCACAGCACTCTACCCAGAGTGACAGCTTGAGGCTCTGTCTCAAAAAAGAAGAAAGAAAGAAGCAGCAAAAGGCAAGCAGTCTTTTAAGGATAGCTCCTTGAAACTTTCATTTACTATTTCATTAATGTGACTTTGCTATAATCACATGTTCACACATAGCTGCAAAAAAGACTGGTTAAAAAATTATTCTGTATATACATGTGCCTGGATGTGATCATTTCATGATGAAGCAAAAAAGAATAACTAATATTGAGTGACAAGAAGCAATCTCTGCCATATACAGAGCATATTATTACAATAAAATACAAAAAGAAAAACAGTATTCTATAGATAGAATACTATCTATAATGAATATTGGTATAAAAAGTTCTATGTCGGTTGGGCATGGTGGCTCATACCTGTGATCCTAACATTCTGGGAGACCATGGCAGATGGATTGCTTGAGCTCAGGAGACCACTCTGAGCAAGAGTGAGACCCCATCTCTAAAAAAATAGCTGGGTGTTGTGGTGGGTGCCTGTAGTCCTGGCTACTCTGGAGGTTGAGGCAAGAGGATCACTGGAGCCCAGGAGTTTGAGGTTGCCGTGAACTATGACACCACGACACTTTACTGAGGGTGACAAAGTGAGACTTTCTCTCTCTCTCTCTCAAAAAAAAATTCTATGTAAATTATCAGCTAGTAGAGCACAGTGATGTATCACAGAAAAATTTATTGTGACCATGCAAGTACATGTATTAATGCCAACATGTAAGGATGGTTCAAAATATCACATTGACCAAACGGCCTTAATGTTTCTCTCAGCTTGGCTAATTTTCAGACAAGACTACCTGACCCTAGCCTTGGCCTTCCTTTCCTTAGTGCATTTACTTTAGAAAACCTGTCACTGTAATCCTTTCTCTGCTTCCTTAAAATGTAAATCTCTAAAAAGCCTCTTTCCAGTTTTACAATCCAGAAAAGTCTTTCTCAGGGAGTTAGGAACAAAAATAAGAAAACATCCCATCTATGACATTGACAGAAACTTTTAAAACTCCCCACATACTTGTTAGAATGATTATTACAAAGGAAGACAAAACAAAACAAAAGTGTTAGCAAGGATGTAGAAAAAAGGGAACATTTGTATGCAGTTAGTGAGACTATAAATTGGGATAGACATTATGGAAAACAGTATAGGGGTTCTTCAGAAAATTAGAAGTGAAACTTCTTATAAAAAAAAACAATCACTTTTGAATATATATCAAAAGGAAATGAAATTAGGATCTCAGAATGATATGGGTGCTCCCATGGTCATTGCAGCATTATTTGCAATAACCAAAATACAGAAATGACCCAAATGTCCTACAACACATAAATGGATAAAGAAAACATGTAGTGTGTGTGCAAATGTATGTGTATATAGAAATACACACAGTAGGATATTATGCAACCTTCAGAAAGAAAGCAATCCTATTTGGGACAACACAGATAAATCTAGAGGACATTATGCTAAGTGAAATGAACCAGATGCAGGAAGAAAAATACTGCATGATCTCACATAGATTTGGAAACTAAAAAAGTCAAACTGACAGAAGCACAGTGGACTAAAAAAGTCAAACTGACAGAAGCACAGTGACTGGTGGTTTCCAGAGGCTGAGAAGAGGGGAAACTGGGGAGATGTTCATAAGGGGTGCAAAGTTTCACTTATACAAGATGATAAGTTCTGGAGATTTATTGTACAACACTGAATATAGTTAACAATATTATATATTTGAAATTTACTAAGAGGGTAGATCTTAAGTGTTCTCAACTATACATATATGCACACAAATATGGTAACTATGTATTGTGATGAATGTGTGAATTGCTTGACTGACTTTTTTAAAATTTTGGATTAATACAAGGGCACAAACAATTAGTTTACAATGTTTGCATTGGTTAGGTAAAGTCCCTGTTGTAGTTGTGTCCCACACCCAGGAGGTGTGTCATATACCCTTACATTGTGCCCATCAGGTTGGAGCACCCCAATCCCCCTTTCCCTCTTCTCCTCTCTCCCTCCTCCCTCCCTCCCCCCAACTTGAATTACATTAAGTTTTTCTCATACATGGGTGTGTAGTAGTTCATCTACTGACTTCATATTAGTATTGAGTACGTTGGATACTTGCTTTTCCATTCTTGTGATATTTTACTAAGAAGAATGTTTTCAACTACAGCAGGTTAATACAAAAGATGTAAAGTCTCCATCTTTTTATGACTGAATAGTATTCCATATATATATACCACAGTTTATTAATCCATTCATGGGTGAAGGAGCATTTAGGTTGTTATATCTCTATACAATCTTGGCGATTGTAAATAGAGCTGCAATAAACAATCTGGTGCAAGTGTCACTATGATAAAGTGATTTTTTTTCTTCTGGGTAGATGCCTAGTAATGAGATTGCAGGATCAAATGGAAGGTCTATTTTGAGTTCTTTGAGGATTCTCCATCAATTCCTTTGGAAAGGATACTTCTTTCCAAAGAGGCTGTCTTTGCAGTCCCACTAGCAGTGTAAAAGTGTTCCTTTCTCTCCAGACAATTTTTAATTGTCAGATATACTTCAATAAATCTGGAGAAAAACTCTTAAGGATACATATAAAGAGAAGGGTACAGGACCTATATAATGTTAATCTATAACAATTTTTATTTAATGATATAAACAATGTCTGAACAAATTGAAAGACATATTCTTATTTTAACAATATTGTGATGATTTCATATCATGAAAATATCTACTATCCCTAAACTTGTTTTTAAAGTTGATGCCATTTCAATTGTAATCTTTAGACTACGTTTCCTTATAGTGGAATTAAGGATATTGAAGACCATGTAAAAGAACAGAAAGGTAATTGTGGTAGTTGGGGATAATCTTGAAAGAGCCTTATATCACCAAACTTCAGAATAATCAATATGACATTTTAATAAACACAGATAAATATAACATTGATAAAAATAAAAGACCCATAAATTTATCTCAGATTTTATATGTGATTAAATTTTCATTTTAATTCAGTTAGAAAAGAATAGTTTATTTACAAAATGTTGCCATCATAAGTTGCTATCCATCTTAACCTAGTGCACTTATAAAGTATAAAAATGAATTCCAAATGATTGCACACTTAAGCATTAAAAATGGGAAAAATTGAAGTCTAACAAGTATATACAGGGAACCATTTTTAAAATGAAAGGTGAAGTAGATGAGTAAAGCAGTTTGGAGAAAATAAACTGAATGAATATTAAAAAAAACCCAGAAATTTTTGCATGGCCAAAGATACCCTGACTAAAGATAAGAAAAACTAATAATAGAACTGAAAAAAAAAAAAAAAAAACCCACTGGCTCCATAGAATACAGACAATGTTCAACATACCTGAAATGTGAAGTGCTCTAACACTGATAAGGACAGCGAAGAAGCCAAAAGAAAAATGGACTTGTGTCTGAGCTTTGCAAAGTATCAAATGCAAACAGCCAACTAATATGTGAAAAGATACTAACACTTCCTAGTGGTCAGAGGAATAAAATAACAATGAAATTTCGTAATGAAAAAATAAAATATTACAGGCTCAATAAGGGTTGAAAGGCACTTCTTTACTTTGCTGATGAAGGTGGTAAGTGTTTCAGATACCTTGAAAACAATTTGGCAACATCAATTAAAATTAAAAATATGCGTACACTTCACAATCCTATTTCTGTGAATCAATCCCAGAGAAATAAAAACATTCACATTTCATGTTATATACTCAAAGATATTTATTGATGCTCTGTTTGTAGTGGTTAAAAATGGAACACAGTGAGCTCAAATGGTGTGAGAAACTATGGCACATTCACAAGATAGAATTCACACGGACATTAAAAAATATCAATTAGACCTATGCCATTTGACTTGTAGTAAGTTCTGTATATTATTAATCAAAGAGAAATTAAACAGAAGGAAAATGTATATTCTACTATCTCCTTCCTACTTGTATACATAAGTGAATGTATGTACAGTTGTTTGAACATGCTTATATAAACCCAGAGAAAGCAAAGAAAAAATGTATTTCACAGTAAATATGGGTTACACTGAGTGGAGAATAAGTAGGAGAAGATGTGAAAAGGATAGCCAGAAAAAAAAAATAATGCCAAAAAATAGGTTTTATGGGGGCAGAGGCAAGATGGCCGACTAGAGCAAGCTTTCCACAGAGGCTCCCATCCATAAGGAGAGTTAAAGGACAGAAGTTTAGCAAGTAAGCTGATGGTTTGGAGCTGAGCCAAGAGAGAAGATTGAAGAACACACATCAACCTTGCTGAGGCGAGCTGCAACCTCAAGGAAAGAAACGATAGGTACAAAATCCATCGCCAAGCAGATAGGAGTGCCCTCCCCCATGAAAACAGCTCACAGTATACTCTGTACAAACAAGTGAGCAGAGTTCAGATATCCTCCTATTTTATCCCATGGGAGAGACCTCTAAAAACCAGAACTCCTTCCCCAGGGAGGACCTACCAATGTGCCATGGCACTCTCCTGCCAGGCATAAAACTGTATATATTCTCTACCTGCAGTTATGAACTCCCAGCACTCTGCTCCACCCTCACTCCAAGGTCTGGAAGCCTGTCCCCCAAGGAGTCCAGATTCTTGGGCATTTTCTCCAGAGGTGTGGACAAGGCATGGGTTGTTGCTGGCCTGTGCTGATTCTGTGGCACTGGATGGGAGTAAGGAGAAGGAGAACTGAGGGAACCATATGGGAGAGGTGGTGCCACATGGCACAGAGCAGCAGTGGCAGCGGCAAAACAATAGGGCTCACACCCCTGGGGATATTTTGGAGAGACACTCCCTGCCTCTCTGGGCAACCAGAAGAAGTTGAGAATCTTCTCAAGTGGCAGCCACTGGTGGAACAGATCTGGGGCAGAAATGCAGGTGCCGTGAGTAAACGGTATGCCTGAGGCAGTACCTGCCTGGGCCTGGCATAGCTAGGATAGAGACTAGAATATGCTAGTGCAGAGATTGCATACTCCTAGGGTGGGGCTGAGCCAGAAGGACTGCTTTAGTGAGCCTAAGAAGCACCTGGCCACCAAAGGATCATAGTTGAGACAAAAGCAGGTGGGGAGAGACCAGAACTGAGAGCTCAGTGTGAACTTTAACTGTGCCCACCCCAACACAGATTGCAATGGAGATGGACATGCCAGCTTCGGGCAGTGGCATAGACTGGGGCTGAGTCACAGTTTCTGTGAACTCAGACAGTGCCTGGTCCACAGGGGAATATAGCCAGGACAGAAACAAATTCTGACAAAATAGAAGTGTCAGTAACATCGATCAGGGGTGGGGCTGGAACTGAGTGAACCACCTCAGCTTCCATTAACCACCTGAGGTTGATCAGCCCTCAGCTCCCTCAGCCGGATAGTGTCAGAGAGCGGTGGCCTGGCCGAGGAGACGTAAATCTTGCTGTGACTCAGGCAGGTGCAAACCCCTGGAGCATCTGCTCATTGGAGGGAAGTGGGTCACAGCCCTGCAGGGTGACCAGTGACTGGATGTGACAGAGGTATAAGGTGGGGAAGGAGGCATTAACCTTCCCAGACTAATTCATTTGCTGGGTGAGTCCTTCTGACCTCACAGAGCACCAGAGCGAGTCATACTTGAGCTGCCAGCAGACCCTTGCTATCTAATTGCCGGGCACCTTTTGAACACTCCCACCTGAGACTGGTGCTGACTGGGACAATTGATTTGGACCTCTTCTCCTGGGCCAATCACTATCCAAAGTGGTACCGTGGGTGTGTGGTTTTGGGAAGGTTTGATTTTCCTTTTTCAGTTGTTGCCCATGGGGGGCAGGGTGGCTTAATTGCTGGCATTTCTCCACAGCTGAGACTTCAATACAGAGTAACTGATTCACTAGGGTAGGACAGAGACCAGCTGAAAACAAGACAGAGCCACTTAGTCCCACCACACCAAGCAGGTCCCCAATGTCTCATGCTGTAGCACTGTATGGGTCCTTTGCAAAGCTGTAGGGGAAAAGGTACAGACACCAGTCCCAGTTCTTGGGCAAAGGGCAGGTTAATCACTACTCTGGAGACCCCAACCCAAATTCACCTTATCTGCTCATCTAGCCAACCAGTGTAAAATAATCATGAGGTGGAATCAGCGGAAAAACTCTGGCAACATGAATAATCAGAGTTGATCAACTCCTCCAAGGAATGACATGGTAGACACAACTGAAGATTCCATTCATAAACAAATGGCTGAGAGGTCAGAAATCAAATTCAGAATTTGGATTGCAAATAAGATTAATAGAATGGAGGTAAAGTTGGAATTAGAAATTCAAGGAGCATTTCAAAAGTTGTCTCATGAATTCAAACACAAAATCACTAAAGATTTTGACACATTGAGAGAATTTGCAGCCAAGAGTGGAACAGGCAGAAGAAAAGATTTCTAACATTGAAGACAAAGATTTTGATCACTCTGAAACACTCAAAGAGGAAGAGAAGTGGAGAACAAAAACACATCAGAGAGCTCTGGACTAATTCGAAGAAAATTAATATTCACCTTACAGGAATTCCTGAGGACTTCAAAAGACACAGATGCTAGGCTGTGCCTGTGGTTCAAAGGAGTAGGGTGCTGGCCCCATATGCCGGAAGTGGCAGGTTCAATCCCAACCCCAGTCAAAACTGCAAAAAAGAAAAAAAAAAAAGACACAGATGCTCTTCTTCATGAGATAAAGGAGGAGAACTTCCCAGACATGCCAAGAGATTCTGAAATTTAGATAGCAGACAGTTTCAGAACCCCAGCACGACTCAACCTCAATAAGACATCTCCTAGACACATCATAATTAGCTTTGCCAAGATTAAAATGGAGGAGAAAATTCTGCAAGCAGCCAGAAGTAAGAAAACCATAACCTACAAGGGGAAGAATATTAGAATGATTACAGATCTCTCTGCTGAAAACTTTCCAGCTAGAACAGGGTGGTCATCGACTTTTAATCTCCTAATACAAAATAGCTTTCAACCCAGGATCCTGTATCCAGCTAAACTGAGTTACATTTATGATGGAGAAATTAAATACTTTAATGACATTCACATGTTGAAGAAATTTGCCATAATTAAACCTGCTCTGCAGGATATTCTCAGACCTATCTTCCATAATGACCAGTGCAATCCTCTACCACAAAAGTAAACTCACTCAGAAATTATTAATGAAATTCCAACTTCCACAGTGGCAAAAGGATTAAAAATGTCCACTGAACTTTTGAAAAACTTGATACCCCAAATTCTACCAGGCTTATCAATATTCTCAATTAATATGAATGGTTTAAATTGTCCTCTAAAGAGGCACAGGTTAGCTGACTGGATACAAAAACTCAGGGCAGAAATCTGCTGTGTACAAGAATCTCATCTTACCTTAAAAGATAAATATAGACTCAGGGTAAAGGAATGGTCATCTATATTTCAGGCAAATGGAAATCAGAAAAAAGCAGGTGTTGCAATTTTATTCGCAGATACACTAGGCTTTAAATCACCAAAAGTAAGGAAAGATAAGGATGGTCACTTCATATTTGTTAAGAGTAACACTCAACATAATGAGATTTTAATTAACATTTATGCCCCCAACCAGAATGTGCCTCAATTTATGAGAGAGACTCTAATAGACATGAGTAACTTGATTTCCTCCACCACCATAATAGTCAGAGATTTTAAACTCCTTTGGAAGTGTTGGATAGATACTTCAATAAGAAACTCAGCAAAGAAATTTTAGATTTAAACTTAACCATTCAACAATTGAATTTAACAGACATCTACAGAACATTTCATCGTAACAAAACTGAATACACATTCTTCTCAACAGCCCATGGAACATACTCCAAAATTCATCACATCTTAGGTCACAAGTCTAACCTCAGCAAATTTAAAAGAATAGAAATTATTCCTTGCATCTTCTTGGACCATCATGGAATAAAAGTTGAACAGAGTAAAAACAGGAATCTGCATGCTCATACAAAAACATGGAAACTAAATAACCTTATGCTGAATGATAGATGAGATTAAGAAGGAAATTACCAAATTTCTGGAACAAAATGACAATGAAATCACGAATTACCAGAACCTCTGGGATGCCACAAAGGCAGTCTTAAGAGGGAAATTTATAGCATTTTGAGCCTTGGTCAAGAGAATGGAAAGAGAAGAAGTTAGCAACTTAATGAGACATCTCAAGCAACTGGAAAGGGAAGAACATTCCAATCTCAAACCCAGCAGAAGAAAAGAAATAACCCAAATTAGAGTAGAATTAAACGAAATTGAAAGCAAAAGAATTTAGAATAGATCAATAAATCAAAAAGTTGGTTTTTTGAAAAGGTCAATAAAACATTTGGCTAACCTAACCAGGAAAAAAAGAGTAAAATCTCTAATTTCATTAATCAGAAATAGCAAAGATGAAATAACAACAGACTCCTCAGAAATTCAAAAAATCCCTAATGAATATTATAAGAAACTCTATTCTCAGAAATATGAAAATTTGAAGGAAATAGACCAATATTTGGAAGGATGCCACCTTCATAGACTTAGCCAGAATGAAGTGGAAATGTTGAACAGGCCTATATCAAGTTTTGAAATAGCATCAACTATACAAAATCTCCCTAAAAAGAAAAGCCCAGAGCCAGATGGCTTCACACGAGAATTCTACCAAACCTTTAAAGAGGAACTAGTACCTATATTACTTAACCTTTTCCAAAATATAGAAAAATAAGGAATACTACACAACACATTCTATGAAGCTAACATCGCTTTGATCCCCAAACCAGGAAAAGACCCAACAAGAAAATAAAATTATATACCAATATCACTAATGAATATTGATGCAAAAGTATTGAAAAAAATCCTAGCAAACAGAATCCAGCAACACATCAAACAAATTATACACCATGACCAAGTGGGTTTTATCCCAGGGTCTCAAGGCTGGTTCAATATACATAAATCTATAAATATAATTCATCACATAAACAAATTAAAAAACAAAGACTATATGATTCTCTCAATTGATGCAGAAAAAGCTTTTGATGCTTCGGAACACTTAAGAAAATGGGTATAGAAGGGACATTTCTTAAACTGATAGAGGACATCTACAGCAAATGCACAGCCAATATCGTATTGAATGGAGTTAAATTGAAATCATTTCCACTCAGATCAAATCATTGATCTGAAATCATTTCCACTCAGCCCATTTTCTCCACTGCTTTTTAACATTGTAACATTGGAAGTCTTAGCCATCGCAATTAGGCAAAAAGAGGGATCAGGGGTATCCATATAGGGTTAGAGGAGATCAAACTTCCACTCTTCACAGATGATATGATTGTATTTCTGGAAAACACTAGGGATTCTCCCACAAAACTCTTAGAAGTGATCAAAGAATACAATAGCGTCTCTGTTTACAAAATCAACACTCATAAATCTGTAGCCTTTATATATACCAACAATAGTCAAGCTGAAAAAACAGTCAAGGACTCTATTTCTTTCACAGTAGTGCCAAAGAGGATGAAATATTTGGCAGTTTATCTAACAAAGGATGTGAAAGATCTTTATAAAGAGAACTATGAAACTCTAAGAAAAGAAATAGCTGAACATGTCAACAAATGGAAAAATATACCATGCTCATGGCTGGGAAGAGTCAACATTGTTAAAATGTTTATATTACCCGAAGCAATATACAATTTTAATGTAATCCCTGTTGAAGCTCCACTGTCATACTTTAAAGATCTCAAAAAAAAAAAATACTTTGTTTTATATGGAATCAGAAAAAATGTCGAATAGCCAAGACATTATTCAGAAAAAAAAACAAAGCAGGAGGAATCACACTACGAGATCTCAGATTATACTATAAATTAATAGTGATCAAAACTGCATGGTACTGGCACAAAAACAGAAAGGTAGATGTATGGAACAGAGTAGAGAACCAAGAGATGAACCCAGCTACTTGCCTTTATTTGATCTTTGACAAGCCAATCAAAAACATTCAGTGGGGAAAAGATTCCCTATTTAACAAATGGTGCAGAGTGAACTGGCTGGTGACCTGTAGAAGACTGAAACTGGACTCACACTTCTCACCATTAACTAAGATAGACTCTCAGGGGATTAACGATTTAAACTTAAGACATAAAACTATAAAAATATTAGAAGAAAGTGCAGGGAAAACTCTTGAAGAAATTGGCCTGGGTGAATATTTTATAAGGAGGACCCTCCAGGAAATTGAAGCAGCACCAAAAATACATTACTGGGATCTGATCAAACTAAAAAGCTTCTGCATAGTCAAAAACACAGTAAGTAAAACAAGCAGAGAGCCCTCAGAATGGGAGAAGATATTTGCAGATTATGTCTCCAACAAAGGTTTAATAACCAGAATGCACAGAGAACTCAAATGTATTAGCAAGAAAAGAGCAAGTGATCCCATCTCAGTGTGGGCAAGGGACTTGAGGAGAAATTTCTCTGAAGATAGGCACATGGCCTACAGACACATGAAAAAATGCTCATCATCCTTAATCAATCAGAGAAATGCAAATCAAAACCACTTTGAGATATCGTCTCATTCCAGTAAGATTAGCCCACATCACAAAATCCCCAAACCATACATGTTGGTGTGGATGTGGAGAAAGGGGAACACTTCTGCACTGCTGGTGGGAATGCAAACTAATACGTTCCTTTTGAGAAGATGTTTGGAAATCACTGAGGGATCTAAAAATAGACCTGCCTTTTGATCCTTCACTTCCTCTACTAAGTATGTATCCAGAAGATCAAAAATCACTTTATAACAAAGATATCTGTACCAGAATGTTTATTGCAGCCCAATTCATAATTGCTAAGTCATGGAAGAAGCCCAAGTGCCCATCGAACCATGAATGGATTAATAAGTTGTGGTATATGTACACCATGGAATGTTATGCAACCTTAAA
>CAUYON010013668.1:0-10957 GCA_963573935.1 Arctocebus calabarensis
ACATGTATACCATGGAATACTATGCAGCCTTAAAGAAAGATGGAGACTTTACCTCTTTTGTGTTTACATGGATGGAGCTGGAACATATTCTTCTTAGCAAAGTATCTCAAGAATGGAAGAAAAAGTATCCAATGTACTCAGAAAGAATTTTCTTTTTGAAAAACATCTCTTCATGTGCTGCTGGTGGCTATATATCCTGAGCAACAGGGTGGGGCCTATTCAGGAGTAGTTTCCCAACTGGGCTGGAGAGTATCAAATCCAGGTGATGGCTGAACAGGCCATTATGGAAGGAAGTGGGTACTTGGAAGTAGGTTGAGTAATTTCTGGAGGAATAGACAAATTAAGTGAACAACTGACTTCGACTCCCGCATTACCACCTTTGTTGTTCAGTTTATGCCTGGGACCTGAGGTGAATATACTTTGACTAGCAAATGGCTTAGTTAGTTGGTATGGGACCTACCGGAACAAATCTGTAACATCTGTCAGTAGCGGAGACTGACACTACCCTCTCCTTACATCACCTTTTCTCCGTTTGGAGTTTGGTTAATGCTCATATACGGAGGTTGGTTTCTCAGTTCTTACAAATGTACTGTGATAAGATGATAACTTTAGGAGCAACTAAAATTGGGTGAGAGGCATATGGGGACTCTGTACTATCTTTTCATCTTGTCTATATATCTAAAAATTCCAAAATACATAGCTTATTACAAAAGAAGGCAAAAACATGAATGATCAGATGAGCAAGAATAAACCTCATTTAGTGAAAATATATAGCCTTTTGAAGATAAATTAAGTATGTTTTAAGCATTGAGAAAGTCCTTTGGGAATCTTCCTTTTTCTTCTTCATCTTTGTACATTTTTCATTTGGTTAGCTAAGCACTGTTTAACTAAGAACTGCCATGATTTAAATTTGTCAGTCTGTATGTTTAGATATCCAAGCATGTTTTCTTAATATTAGGTAATTTCCTAAACGATAATGTTTACATCAAAAAGTGTTTTTAAGCAACCTAGTTAAAGAGATGTGAATATTTCTAAGAGTAGAAATGGACTCCAAATACAGTGTAGATTTTACTATACAATTTCAAGCGCATTATTCTCAAATTTACATTTTTAATGCTGTTGATGAAATAAAAATAAAACAAAACAATATACTCAATGTTGTTGGCACACACTCTCAGCTTTTGTCTTGAGTGTCAAAACACAGAAAAGAACGGGGTAAAACTCTTCGTCTCTTTCTGATTATAAAGTGTGGCTTAGAGAGCAGATTCTACAGCTGGGAAAGCTGGGTGCTATGTTTCCAATAGCTCACAAATCTTTGCTTGATATGGGAGCCATCATTTCCAGGCCATGAGCAGACATCTCCGAGGCTTTTGGGAAGAACCAAAAGAGTTAATTTATAAATCATTTTTACCCATGTCTGGCATGTAGCAAAGTGCCCTAGAAATGTAGTTTATTGCTTTGGAAATCTCCTGTAACCAAATCCACCTTTACTTTGGATCTGTCAATTCCATTCATACAAAGCCCACCTGCAAAACTCCTGTACCTAAAGGAGTCGAGTTTATTACTTATTGGTGAAAAGGAAAATGCATTCTGTGATATGGAGGAAACAGTTTTCAAACCTAGTATTCTTTCCTGTACATCTTGCTGACAATAAAGTATTTAGAAATATCCACTTCCGGTGCACCATAGTGTTTAGGGAACTTCTCAAACTGTTGCCTAAAAACTGCCCTCGGAATCAGATGTGCGGTTGAGGTTATGTCTACACTTCTGAGATGGATGGGTGTGGTAAGATGGGGAGTATAAAACAGAAGTGACCCTACTTAACTGGTAAATACGGAAATCTTTTCCTCATGGAGTTTCATGTAAGAACTTTAGTAGATATTAATATAATCAATGCTGCATACCAGCGTAAAAATGTATTAATACTGCTGTAACCTAAGGGACGCTGTAATTGATGTCTGTATAGTGCTTCTTTGCCTGTTTATAAATCACAGAGCTGTGTGTATCATTTATAGGACATAATGAATGATTGCGGGGAACATCCTCTTTTAGCCCTTCCAGTCCGCTTTGTAGAAGTCAGCCCTACTCACGACTTCTATTTTTCATTTTCTTTTCCTCACTTTCTCTTTAAGAGTCACTTTATAATCATCATTCACTGTCATTTTCCAGCAATGGCAGAATTTTTAAACAGTAAGTGCCTTTCTCTAGGCTTTTGGACTTTCTAGAGCTCTACCTGCCTATATGAGCCCAGGATATATTTCATATGCCAGAGCGCTAAGTAAACTCCAAATAGCAGAATAGATTACAAGTCATAGAAGAACAGATGTGTGCGAGGAAGTTGCCTGACTTAGAGAATATGTAAGTACTAAAAGGGACTTTTTGAGGTTTTTCCTTTAGACAATGGCTATAATAAAGGGAATTTGACACAGAATGACAAACAATGGATCCTTTTGCGGCAGATATGATCTTGTGCTCCCTCGGGGAATCTCATATCCTCCAACTGCTGATCAGATTTTGATTAAATATTTTCTACTAAAAAAATTGCTAGAGAAAATTACTGAACCATAACTATACTCCCAAGATTAGGAAGAACACACAGTCACCCTGCTGATGTGAATTTGCTTCTGTCTTTATGAGACGTATCTAATTCTATCTGGAAAGATTTGCTTTAATTCTCTTTTCTTCTATTTCTTTATATCCCTGAATTTTTATCTCTAATTTACATTTTCATACACTTTCTCTTCCCCAAATCATATATTTACTTCTTTCAAATAGTAAAACCAAGAAGACATCTCAATGTTACTTTTACATGTGTGACTATAGCCCAGTTTCCCAGCAAGAATGTAGTCTATTCAGTATATCTATCTATCTATATATCTTTCTATAGATATACTGAATAGACTACTTTATAAATATATACACTGAATAGGCTACTTTTATGTGTGTGTATATATATTTATATATTTACTGTTGTATTAGAACTCTGGATGTGATTGTGAATGTATATGTATATATAGTGTATTCAGTATATATATATGTGTATATATATTTAGTCTATATACTGAATAGACTACTTTTATGTGTATATATATATATATATTTACTGTTGTAGTATTAGGACTCTGAATATGATTATGAATAATGCCTATATCAGGGGTGGTGTCTGTGGCTCAAGGAGTAAGGTACTGGCCCCATATACTAGCGGTGGCGGGATCAAACCTAGCCCTGGCCAAAAACTGTGAAAAAAAAAATAATAATGCCTATATGTCCTGGGGTATATAACTGATAATGAATATTTACCATAAAACAAACGGTTTTCATTTGTCTATCACTGGCTTCATCAAAATTGGAAATTCCTATACTCTATGGTGACAGTTTTGCTTTCCTCTTGGACAAGCTGAGCCATAAATGTAGTTGTTTTATTTGTTCATCATGAAAATGTTATTTAAGCCATGTAGTTTTTTTACTTGTTATTGATAACAGCTGGATTTTGTGAGGAATAGGCTGGCATACCTGTGCATTTGTATTTCTATTAAATCTACTCTAAAACTCATGTATACACCTTACCATGTTCATTATAGATTGTGGTTCAATAATCCATACTGAGGCAAGAAACATTGTATTTTATAGAAAATGCATATCCTTTCTCCTCATGGGAATGCTTAAATATAATAGTAAGTCATCTCTCTCCACAATACCCTCTTAAAACTTCATACCTCGCTATAAGTACAAACCAGAGTCCTGACAATAACTTAACCTAGGAAGGCTTTTTTTTTTTGAGACAGAGCCTCAAGGTGTCGCCCTGGGTAGAGTGCTGTGGCATCACTGATCACAGCAACTTCCAACTCCTGGGCTCAAGCAATTTGCCTGTCTTCGCCTCCCAAGTAGCTGAGACTACAGGTACTCGCCACAACACCCAGCTACTTTTTGGTTGCAGCCGTCATTGTTGTTTGACGGGCCAGGCTGGATTCGAACCCATCAGCTTAAATGTATGTGGCTGGTTCCTTAGCCGCTTGGGCCACAGGTGCCGAGCCTAAGCAGGCTTTTCTAATCAGTTTGCCCAGTGCAATCCCAGTGAATGCCTGCTACTGCAGCATAATTATTAATAGGACTCTCCTGCATCCTTGGAAGACTTCTATTCAAATAGTAAGTATTGGTCACCCTATTTATACAGCATCCTGTAGTCTGAACCCTGTAGCCTCTCTGGTCTCAGCTGCCATTATTCAATTCTCATTCCTCATCCTCTAGAAACTCAGCTTCTGTTCCTTATACATATCAGGTCAAGTAGTCAATAGACGTGTGGATGTGCAGTCTACTCCATCCAGAATGCTCTTGTGTCTGTGTCGCAATAGCTCACACTTTCACTTGCAGGACTTCACTCAGTGAAACCTCCCTGTCCTTGTATTAGTCACAGTCTGCCTAGGACAGAAAGCTTGTCTCAGGTTTTTTATTTTTTTGCAGTTTTTGGCCAGGGCTGGGTTTGAACCTGCCACCTCCAGCACATGGGGCTGGCGCCCTACTCCTTTGAGCCACAGGCACCACCCTGTATCAGGTTTTTAAAGAAATAATTCAATAGCAAATTGTTAGCTATTAATAGACACACAGATTTTTTAAAAAGTAGATGACTGGAAAAGGCTTAAGAAAGCACGAAATTATAGAAGTAACAGCTGCCAGCTCTAGCATGGGAAATTCAAGGGAAAAGATCAGGCTGAAAACTGTACAGATGTTTGGAGTCTGAGCCTTGCAGGGGTCCCAGATTGCAAAGGAGCGTGTGCTGCTTAACTGGCGTTGGTGTCTCTGAGCTTGGAGAAAGGGAGCCCGGTGGTGAGGCCTGGGGAACCTCTGAGGGAAAGTCACCAGGCAGTTGGTGAAAGTGCTTCTCTAGGAATTAAGAAATATATTAAGTCCGTGTCTGTAAATACTGGGGAAAAAATAAGAAGTGAATGTAACTGTTCAGATGGAATGCTGCACTTCTACTGGGGTAAACTGAGGCAAGCCAGACACGGACAGAAGCAGGAAGCAAACAGGAAATAGAAAGGCTCTTTGTCCTCCTATCTCACCATTTCCTTCTAGCACCTCTGCTAGGAGAGCCTTACAAGAAACAATGCTGAGGGCGGTGCTTGTGGCTCAAAGGAGTGTGGCCCCGTATACTGGAGGTGGCGGGTTCAAACCTGGCCCTGGCCAAAAACTGCAAAAAAAAAAAAAGAAAAGAAAAGAAACAATGCTGAAATGTGGGTTGCAAGTTTCCAGCCCTAGCATCACCAAGTGGCATCAGCAGAATGAGTTTGAAACTGAGTACATTTCAGAGACATCCCAGCAAAAATCTCCACACCATCCAACATTTCCTGTTCTCCATTTGGCTTCATTTTTACCCTCAATGCTTCTCATTGAAATACTATTTTCCATATTTATTTTTACTTTCCATCTGTCCTATTAAAATAACAAGTCTAATAATGACAGGAATTTGTGTATTTCTTATTTAATGCATTATTCATCCCTAAAAAATTCTGTCACAAAGGAAGTCTTCAAGAAATATTTTTGAATCTAATATTAATAATAAACTGAATGAATATAGTAGTTATATTGTACGAGGCTGTAGTCCGTGATCTTTTCCTATATTTAGACTCCACGCGGAATTATGGGCTAAGGTGTGGTTACTCTTATCTCAGATGAGGAAATTGACAAACACATCCTTAGGTGACACATTTGCTAAGTTGGAGAGCTAGATAGGGTTTGAATCAGGGCAGCTGGCTTTAAAGCCTGCGGTCTGAACTACCTTGCTAAATGGAAAAACAAATGAAAATAGTAAATGTACTCTTTCAATTACGCATACTTCACAAAGTGTGACTGTAACATCCAAAAGCATTACTTTATATCACTTATCTGAACAAGGTAAATGATTAAGAAGAAATACTGTTATTGGACTATCTTTAAAATTCTAACCTTAAAATGAAGGGTAAATATAATTGGCAACAGTGTGCTCTTTGAAATATAGTACTATCTTTAATGAAAGCAAATTTCCCTGGGTTTAAATAGGCTTTCCAGAGTCAAAATTTCTTTGGAGCTAAGCCTTTGCTTAGTCCAGTAAAACAAGGATTCAAACAACAACAGTGGGTAGTGCTTTCATTAATGTGCTATCAAATCGTTTGCATTATTCGCCCAGACTTCTCAGTATGGTGCACAGAAATATTTTCTGACACAAATGCCTGTTTTTCTTGTGATTAATATTTGATTAGGCATAATAAATACAAGAAAGAGGGCCTAAAAGGAATATAATAATATTCATCTTCACAGTCACAGAGGGAGATAAACTATCTACATTACTGTAATATTTATCTTAGAGTTCTTCCCTCAAGTTTTTAAACAGTCTTAGAGCAAAAAATAATATTTAAAAATATAGTACATTTTATTAACCAAATAGATAAAATAGTTCAATTTCAAATGACCTGAAATCTTTTATAAATATTCTAATATCTTTCTTCATCTTTAGCATGAGGACTTGGGTTATATTGATGGATATATCTCTACTGACATGAAGCAAGGCAGAAGTGTATGAAAATTGTGGTGATCCGGCTTGGTGCCTGTGGCTCAACGGGCTAAGGCGCCAGCCACATACACCTGAGCTGGCGGGTTCGAATCCAGCCCACCAAACAATGTTGGTTATAACCAAAAAATGGCCAGGTGTTGTGGCAGGCGCCTGTAGTCCCAGCTACTTGGGAGGTGGAGGCAGGAGACTCGCTTAAGCCCAGGAATTGGAGGTTGCTGTGAGCTGTGATGCCACAGCACTCTATCCAGGGTGACAGCTTGAGGCTCTGTTTCAAAAAAAAAAAAAAACAAAACTGTGGTGATCCATATAGGATAGAAGGGCCCAGACACAGGCTATCACCTATGGGACCCTTGTTCTCCTTGGAACGCAGAACTGCTCCAACATCTTTATTTGCATTTGACATCATTGTGGAATTTTTCCAAGCTAGCCAAGTTTATGTAATTGACATCAAATCTAGGAATAATAAAGTCACAGATTGTTATGGCCATTTTAGTAAGAATAGCCTCCATTCATTGTAAAAATCAAGCCCTTTGCTTGATGTGCTTGTATTATATTTAAACTTCTCAATGCATCTGTGAGATAAGTGTTCTCATCTTTGTTTAGAAAATAAAGTGCAAGTACATAAGGTTTAAATTATGCACCATGCTGTCAATATAGTTGTTGGTGGAGGGAATGTGAGCAGGTGTTGCTTGTCTTAACTTCTGTGGTTAGTTCATAAACCCAAAACATACAGCTAGAGAGAGGAACAGAGAAATTGAATGAAGGCGTTTCCTTTATAATCCTATGCTACTTATTGTATTTCTACTAAAATATTTAATATTACTGATGTAAAACATTGTCTTTGTAGATGGAGATTATTCTCTCCTAAGTCACGAATAAGCAGCCTGCAGTCGGAGGGAGTGAGTGGAGTTGTTTCCTGCCCCTGCTGAGCTGCTTCAGTTGATCATGAGCTCAACTCTCCTGTCCCCACTGCCCATGCTCTAGAAAACTGGGTGAGCCTTACTATCCACCTGCAAAAAGTTGCCAACCCAATAAACTCACACACTGTGGGTTCAATAGTAGCGCTATCCATTACACTTGATCTTAGCCAAAAGGCTGAGAAGCGATGCGCTATCCATTACTAATACAATTTATAACAACGTACCTGTGCTGGTGCAAGATCTGAGACAAGGTGGAATATGGAACTAAGTTCCTTATCTATGCTGCCTATCTGAGCAACCAAATCTAGACTGAAATACGTTCATGCAGTGATGAATGAGCCAGAAGAGAGGGTTTGAGGAGAAAGAGAAGGGAGAGGAAGATACTTTGAAACTTAAATATAAGCATAAATATGTAGTCTATGGAAAAGACCTCGCTGAAGGGAAGAGTCGTTTTACAACTTAGCTTAGAGTGAACCCAGGTTTAAACATTCTTGGTCATCACCTCCCTATGTTCACTTATAGTTTTTCTTCACTAAGAACCTGGGGCTAACACTTCATTGGTTAATTGAGTCCCTGTTTTGGTTTAAATCAAAAGCTTTCCACATTTAGAATCATCTCGGGTCTGTTGATATTCTTCTTTTGTCCAGCAACTGTCTAAATTGGGATGGAATGATTTTTCACTTGAGTCCAATTATTGAGTTGTTAGTGTTTGAATATGAAACTGCTCAAAACTCATTTTCCAGTGGACTTTGCTGCTCTCCAGCCTTGTTTATTTATTATTTTATTGTTTATTATTGTTTATTTCTTCAATGTGGAAGTGACATACTGTACCTATTGCTTTAACTTCAGCTCTCCTTCTATTCCAGTTTTCTAGGGGGTGGTGTGTGCATGAGAGAGGAGAGAGAGAGAGAGATGCCAGGGTACGGGTTGTATGTGTGTTCTCTACCTATTTGGGAGCTGTTGTCTGGGCCTAAAATGGTAGTTTACTTTGCCCCCTCCCTCTTCTTGCAATGACTCATAAGTAATTAACCTTGAACTTGAGACACACTATACAAAGTTATGACTTATGCTATAATATTTCAATACAATCTTTTGAAATCAGCATCCTGGGGAGCAGCTCCGTGCTCACTCAAGACAACCTGAAACAGTGCAGTGCATTTTTCTTAAAATTCTGTATTTTAGGAAGACTGTCATGTAAGATTTTCAACATTCCTAAATAGAGACTTTTAAAAAACGGTTTCTTTCTCAAAATAAAGTACATTCTAATAAACTTTCTTCTGACTTGGTTATTATAAGAAAACCTAAAAACATTTAATAAAAATTCTAGTTACTTCATTTTATTCAGTTTCCAATATATAGTGAGCAATTCTTGGTGTTCGTATGCTAGAAATAATGGTAAATGCTCTCCATCTTTTTCTTTAAGTAGATGCATAGAAGTTTTGTGTTTAGGAATCATATTTGCCGTTGATCGTCTGTGGACCCTGTTGGCTCTCGACTTCAGTGAGGTAGTAAGATAGATAAAGTTTATGATTTATTTCATGTCTAATATGATTTTTCTTTAAAAGAAGAAATTTACAGAGGAGCTTTGAAACTATAGCGGTTTACTTAATTTTAATCACAATGAATTTCCTTTGAAATGCAGATGTGCTTGACTTCAGTGGAGTTACATTTCAATAAGCCCTCAGTTGATACCCCAGTAAACCATCATGAAGTCTAAAAATTCCAAGTCAAAGTGTCCAAAATTGGCTTTTCATCTTACAAAAGGGGTTATGTCCCAAAAAACCCATTGTAATTTATGAGTTGGATCAGTCCATTTCTTTTAAATCTTATATGGTGAGTTTGAAAGAATAGATGTTAGTCATATTTCCTGGTTTTGCTGTGTGGCGGCTCTATTGATTTACCTTCCATTGGCCATCTCAAGTCTAAGGTAAATTATATAACTAGTATTATGATTTTTTTCTTTTGGAAGCTTTTGTTATTTTGCAATTGGGAGGGTTTAACTTCCTTTGTAAAATATCGGATACATTTTCATTACCAGGATACATGTTTAAGTAATGAGAATGTGAAATATTTTCAATAATTTATGTGCTTCACTCTTCATAGAAAGGCAAATTTTGGCTCTCAAGGAAGATCAACCCCTGAAATTATGATTACAAACCTGAATAGTATTGTGTGAGAGGAAGATAATACATGTTTAAAACAGAACACTAACAAGCATAAACATCTGATAAAATTTCTTAAAATTTTTAACAGCAAGTATTTTACTGGAGCCTCACATACAATTTGTTGCAAACCAAATGTGGCAATCTATCTGGTATATATGTATTTTACACATGAGGATGCAGTTTTTAGATATTTTTCATGTATTAAAGAACAAAGGTCATTTCCATTTAAAAAAGTAAAGCTGAATAGTCTACATATTTATAATTTATGTCTATTACAGCAGAACATTTTGTTAACATTTTAGAAATCTGATGAGTGTGGGCATTCAAATTAATATATGAATTTCATTTCATTTCTATTTTTTTTGTGTGAGATGATACCGTAATTTATTTAACATTTTTTCCCAGTTTGGATAATTTATTCTCATTTTTGTCTGTTAAAAATAATAAGTAGTGATTGTAAATTGAGCTGCAATAAACAGTCTAGTGCAAGTGTCCTTATGATAAAATAATTTTTTTCCTTCTGGGTAGATGCCTAGTAATGGGATTGAAGGATCAAATGGGAGGATTAGCTTGAGTTCTTTGAGAGTTCTCCATACTTCCTTCCAAAAAGGTTGTATCAGTTTGCAGTCCCACCAGCAGTGCAAAAGTGTTCCCTTTTCTCCACATCCATGCCAACATCTGCAGTTTTGAGATTTTGTGAAGTGGGCCATTCTCACTGGAGTAGGATGGTATCTCGGGGTGGTTTTGATTTGCATTTCTCTAATAATTAGGGATGATGAGCATTTTTTCATGTGTTTGTTAGCCATTCGTCTTGTCTTCTTTAGAGAAGGTTCTATTCATGTCTCTTACCCATTGATATATGGGATTGTTGGTTTTCTTCATGTGGATTAATTTGAGTTCTGTATAGATCCTGGATATCAAGCCTTTGTCTGATTCAAAATATGCAAATATCCTTTCCCATTGGGTAGGATGTCTATTTGCTTTGTTTGATGTCTCCTTAGCTGTATAGAAGCTTCTGAGTTTAATTAAGTCCCATTTGATTATTTTTGTTGTTGCAATTGCCATGGCAGTCTTCTTCATTAAGTCTTTTCCCAGGCTGATATCTTCCAGTGTTTTTCCTATGCTTTCTTTCAGGATTGTTATTGTGTCGTGCCTTAAATTTAAGTCCTTTATCCAACTTGAATCAATTCTTGTGAGTGGAGAAAGGTGAGGGTCCAGTTTCAGTCTTTTACATGTGGAAACAACCTAAATGCCCACAAACCCAGGAATGGATTAACAAGCTATGGTATATGTACACTGTGGAATACTATTCAGCCATTAAAAAA
>CAUYON010013676.1:0-26580 GCA_963573935.1 Arctocebus calabarensis
TAAGGTCCTCATTTTGCATTTGATAATTATGTTTTGTCTCTTTTTCATGTAGTATTGTGTTATCTTTTTTTTTCCTTTATGTTGTTGATTTCATGGAGAAACAGCCTTTCGTATGAAGGATATAACCCAACTATAGCACAAGAATATGGGGAAAGGGGCAAGGGTAGGGAGGGAGGGGTGAGGTTGGGTGGAGGGAGGGTAATTGGTTGGGCCACACCTATGGTGCATCTTAGAAGGGTACAGGCGAACCTTACTAAATGCAGAATACAAATGTCTTCATATAATAACTGAGAAAATGCCAGGAAGGCTATGTTAATCAGTTTGATGAAGATAGTTAAGATTGTATATGAAACCAGCACATTGTACCCCTTGATTGCACTATTGTACACAGCTATGGTTTAATAATAAAGACAATAAAATAAAAAATAAATAAAATTAACTGATTTTGGATAACTATTACTAAATGCCTTCACAAGAACATCTACATTAGTGTTTGACTGAATAGCTAGCTGGTCATGGGTGCTATAGACTAACCAAGTTGACATTTAAAACTAACCATCATACATGGTTTCCTAGTACATGTACTTTTTGGTGTCATCCAAGTTAAGTTTTTTATGGGTTGGGAAAAAAGAAAGAACTATCCAGGGAACTTAACAAGTGCACCTGGAAAGCAAAAACTTATCTTCAATTCATTCTTTTATCACTTTGAAGTTCAATAGTGAAAATAGGCCAACAATTAGATTTTTCGTGGGCCTAAAAAGATTCTTATACCTATTTTCTAGGAACAAGAATACCTAGACACATGGCTTTTCTTTATAAGGTCTTGATATTTTATTTTAAAAAGGCATAAAAAGTACTGAGCTTGGAGTGAACACCTGTTATTTTTTGCCTCCTTACTATTCCTTCTTGTAACAGCGCTTAAATTTACCTCTGAAACCACGACTTCCCCATACGTGGTAGACTGCCCCTCCCAGGAAGAAAGCCTGGCCAATCAGAACTATTGCATCCCACCACCCACTGGGATTGGTTCAGGGCTGGACACATGACTCAGGTCAGACTAATGACACTCCTCCTTGGCATTCTTGCTAAAGCCAGTAGAAAAGGGTTGCTCATTGTTGTCTTAGATTGCAAAACTGGAAGAAAAAGACTCCTGGAATTGCACTGACTACCTTGCTGTAACAAAGAAAGCAAACCTGAAATGGAAAGATACAGATTCTAAAGCCATTGTGTAAGTGGCTGAATACAGCTGTTCCTGAAAGCTGCTTGGATTTTTGGCTGCTTAACCAATTCTTCCTTCTCGATGCTTAAACCAATTTGAGTCATGTACTTATAAATTGCCACCGGAAGTTTCTGACCACATTAGATACCAGCTCCCCCTATTTGCATTTAGAATAGTGTTTGTGATGATTTCCTCTGGAGAGAATTAAAAAGAGAAGCATTTCTTCTTCCCCTACTCTCAGGCTCATTGTTCAAGCCAGTGTCATGATATTCCCAGGGTGCAGTTCCTAGCTGGGGAAGCCAAGTCATTTCAAGTCATTCTGCTGAGCAAAGTGAGCACCCTCCTCTCATCTTCTTGGAGGTCACAGCCCATCCCAGCTGGCATCTCTAGCAGAAACTCCTGCAAAAGACTCAAGGGAAGTGGGTAGCACAGGTGGAAGGAACGACAATTGCCACATACCGATCTCTGTTGACATCTAAGCCAACATGACATGTAAGCATCTTTTTCTTAGAAGGAAAAGAGGAAGATAGGGAGGAAGGTAGGAAGGAAGGGAGGATAAGAGAGGAAGATGAAAAGAAACTTCTAATGAGTTCTTACCATGTGCCAGGCACTATGCCAAAGACTTTTCACGTACCTTATTTCATTGGATCCTCAGCATGTCCTATAAAGTTCTATGAAGTATTTCTATGAAGTACTTATTACCATCTTCATTTTAAGCCAGGAGAAAATATTCCTATAGTGATTAATTAATTTGCCCAAGATGACATATTTAGAGTTTCAGAGACAGAACTGAAATTTGGACCCGACATCTGTGTGTGTATGTGTCCCATTGTTTGAAAATATATTCTTATGAGAAACCCTAAGATATAAAAGAGGCATGGTCACATGCTCACTCACTCTTCCCAACCCAATGGAAGACTCTGAAACCTCCCCTTATAAATGCCGGACTTCAAGAACACAGTTGGAAAGCAGAGACAAGGATGGTGGAAAACATCTTGATGGTTAGGATTCAGCTCAAACATAAGTTTTTCCCATGATGAGGGATGTAAAGAGGATGGGCTAAATAAACTCAAAAACAAGCGCCCAAATCCTTTGAAGTTCCACCACCTACACAGAAGTAGACACATTGTAGGCACTTAATAAATATTTGTTGAATGAAGAAATAAGTAGCCCCAAATGATTAACTTGACTAGTTATAGTAAAGATAAAGTAGAAAGGTTTGGTTTCTGATTTTATTTCTCTCTCTTTTTTAATTAAATCATAGCTGTGTACATTAATGCAATCATGGGGTACAATGTGCTGGTTTCATATAAATTTTCTTCCAAATTCTACTCTGGATCGTGCTCTGTAATGCGGAGGCTATAGTGATAGTTTGCTGGAAGGCTGCCTGATAAGATCTGGTAGACACATTATCCACCACTTGCTCTCTGGTCTTCACATCAAAAGAAAGGATGTGGAAGGCTTTTAAGGTCGCTGGGGGAATGCAGAGTGGGCGTGGAAGGAAGCATTGGATAAAAAGCAAGGTGAAGATGGACTATCTTGCAATTCTAAAGATGACATCTATTACTCTGTGAAAACAATGTTCTTGGATGCCATTTTAGTTTGCACAATTCCGAGAAAGATGTATCAAAAGAGCATTCCATGAATTTGAATACCAGAACAGAATAGCATTTACTGAGTTCCTCATATGGGCGAGCCACTAAGGTGGACAGTTCTTGTTTCTGGCATCCGCTCAGCCTTATCTCCATAAGGGTAAGCATCCTGATTCTACATCAAAGGAAGCTTCTCTCCCCTACTTTTACCCCTAGCCCCTAATCTTCCTACCTCCCCCTAACCACCAATTATACTTCAGGCAATATTGGCTGCACCAGAGACTCTAGGATAGGACTTAAGCCTGGCATACTGAGAGTCCCAGCAAATACTGGCATTTTATACACTTTCTCTCACTTGACATCCTCAATGACCCTGTAGGGAAAGAATCATTATTTTAATTTAAAAAATAGGAAAAGCAAGGCTTGGAAAGGCTACTTTACTATCTAGCCACACAAACAGTATAAACTCTAATTTTACAAAATGAGCATAACTCTTAATATCCTTGACTACTCAAAACTCATAATAATTTGCTGTCAATAATTATTAGAAAGAATGATCTGTCCAGAATCTGAGGATGGGTTGATAACTGGACACTTCTAGGTTTCAACCACATCAACTTCCACATCAACTACATTTGTATATATATAGATATACATATATATGTATATATATGCGTGTGTGTGTGTGTTCATTCAATGGTCTCATGTAATGGTTGAGAACCAGGACTCTGGAACCACATCCCTGGTTTGAATCCCAGCTTTATCTTATCCTAATTGAATGTAAACCAACCTTGTAACTTTTAAAAATTAATCTCTGTGCCTCAGTTTCCTCATCTGAAAATTGGCATGAGGGTAATGATAGCAGTTGCCTTGTGGGATTGCTGGATCAGCTGAACTAACATACATGAAGTGCTACATAGTGCTACATAGTGTTCCTCATACATCCCACATTCTAGAAACATGTATTACTTCTAGGCCCTGTTTGTTTATGCAACCATAAAAGATACAATGAAGCACATACTTGCCAATAATTTCTCCCCAAGCATAAAGCTTCAATAAAGTTAGTGTACACCAAATATGGCAACACCAGAGCAGTAAAATGTTGCCCGTTAGCAACCATTTCAAGACTCTCAATAGTGTATTGTCATTATCCAAAAATTAGAAATGTTTTTCCAAGTACAGTATCAGCTTATAAGCAGGAGTTGTTTGGGAGCCAAGTCACAAGAGATACCATCACATCCATGAGGAGGAAGTGGCTACATCCTGGCCCAGAGGGGGAGTGATAAGATCCCTCACTATCAGCAGAATAATTGCAAATCCTTCAAGGTAACTGCCATCTCACTGCATTGTGCAATTTTGCTGTTCTTAACACATCTGTGGAGTTTAGTTCCATTCATTCTTAGAAACTCCCTTTATTTCTATCCCAGATACATTGAGTAGAGCTGGCTTGTCTAGAGGAGACACCTATTTGTTTTCCAAAAGCAAAGCGGACTTCTATTTCAGAGCATGCATCTCATGCTTACCTTCCTCATTATCTTCATCCATGATGGCCCTCCCTCCGAGGAAAAAGAAAAAAGGTCTGTCTCACCAGCATCACCATGACCCTTCTAGCACCCTGCCAAAATCAAAAGGACAGGCCTCACCTGATTCTCATTGTACACAACATGGGATGGCACAGTCAGGACCTCAGCATTCTCTGATGGAAGCAGCAAAGGCACCTAGCAAAGGGGGATGATGAGAAATGGAAGCCACATAGAGAAATGGCAGTCTTCCCCTCTTCCTCTAGGGCAGAGGGAGCCACACAAAGGACTCGGGAGCATTCATGCAGAGTGAACGCCCCATGATTTCCCAGACAGGTCTCCTCTGGTCTGGTCTGCTAGCCACAAAACCATTTACTTGTTAAGTAGGCTTTCATTCTCTCCTCCTTGTGCTATGGAAGTCTACTGGGAGTCACTAGGATGGATCAACTACAATTAGGTTTAGCTGCAAATGGTATACAATCCAAATTAACAGTGGCTTAAATTAGCTAAGTACACATTTTTTCTTGTCTAAACAAAAGCAGGCCAGGACCTGTATTTCTTTCCAGGAAGACAAAGATCTAGGCTTTTTCTACCACTTTGCCCTATGTGGTTCACCTCATGCCCCAAGATGGCTTCAGGGTCTCCAACCATTATTTAAATTTCAGCCAACAGGAAGGTGATAAGCCAGAAGTAGGGACAAAGAATGGATGTTAGCTTTTTCACAAAGAAGTTTCCTGGAGGCTACTCCAAGTCCTCTACTTAAAGTTCTTTATTAATTTAGAGTCACCAGATGCTGTAATGAATAGATATCTGGTCCAGTGAACACTTCATGCAAACACACACATGTAGAATATTCTAGTATATTCTATATTCATGTAAGTATGTTCTAAGTAAGAGAGTAAGTGCCCTCTCTTACTTAGAGCCCCACTTTAGCCAAACTTAGGGTGCGAGACATTGTCAGCTTCTTCAGAGGGTATATTAAGATTGTTATTTTCTTTCTCTCCCTCTATCTCTTTCTCTCTTTTTAAACAATGAGCTAGGGTTGCTTGAATCTCAAAACAGGTTTTGGATTATTAAAGAAATTTAATTGGAATACCCTCTTCTGGAGTCTATCACCTTATCTAATATTAATATGTCTAATGTTGCTATCATGACACTTTTTAAATATTACTCTCATTGTCCAGAAACCAGGGGAGGAATACAAGATATTTAATCACAATTCCTTGATACTGACCCAAGCTTTCGCACTCAAATTTGTCATAGAAAACCTAATTACTTTGATTCCCCCATTTCCTTCCTCAATCTGCTAGGCTGGAAAGAAGAGAGGGTCCCAGAACTTTCTATCCCTCTGTATCACTCTTGAATCAAAAATAAGAATTCCAGCTGTGTAGGAGGGCCTGGTGGGCAATCTAATATGAAGTGTTTGTTCAGCTGACCAGTACTATTTGAAGTGTGGCACAATATTTTGAGGATGGGCTTTATGTCCGGTTATTCTGGATTCAGAGTTCACTTCTACCATTTACAGGGAATGGGATCTGGAATGAATTACTCTCTGCCTCAAGTGAGTAATTTTCAACACATGTGCAATATCCCTTACCTCACAGGTCGCTTATGAGGTGAAATGATTCCATAGATGTAAAATGCTTAGCAACAAGTACCCGACAGGTAAGGATGTGCTTAGTGAATAATAACCATGATCATTAGTCTATACATTAGAGGATGCCTCTGAATGAAACAGTAAACTAGATAATATTTTTGTCCTTTAGGGATAGTTAAGAGAATTCATTCAACAAATATTGATTGATAAATTCCCATGATTTTTCCATTAAGAAGAAGAGAAGGAGGCTAGAGAAGAAGGTGGGCATGCAGAGCTTACAGCAGATGGCCTCCGAGCATGCACTTGGGGACCCAAGGCCAACTCTGAGAAATAGGAGACAAGCCCTTTCCTGAATGTGCATGTATCTTCAGTCCCTCAGGGAGGCTGTTCTCTGCAGTTAATGACTGCTTGTGCATCCAGGCAGGGAGCAGGTGTTAATCTACACAGGCTAGCTAATAGCCATGGATAGCACTTAAAAATCCAATAAGCCAGAAGGACATTCTAGCCATCCCCACCGGAGCGGGAATTCTGTGAGGCTCTTCTTAGTGTGGGGATACTCATCATCCTCATCATCGGCAGGGCTTCCCGCTTAATAACAAGCAGTCAACATCTTCTGTCCAATCCTGTGTGTTAGGCACTGTGCCAGCCCTAGAGATAAAAAGATTAATCAGATCTGATTGCTGGCCCCAGATGCCTGTGGTGTAGAAGGCGAAGCTGTCTGGAACTGACCACAACCTACTGTGACAAGAACTAGGTGAGGAAAATGAACTCTGTTCCCCAGGACAGTGTGATTCATGGTCTGTTTTCTGTTGGAAATGGGATCTTTGGGGCATCAAATACTGCTCCAAAGCAAAGGGAATTCACCAGAAAAAAACAGCAGGGGTGGTACAAAACAAATGAATAGAAAGAAGTGCAAAGGAGCATATCTTGTAAAACTTCAGGGGAAGGGGCAGGCTGAAGAGCTCCAAAGTCTTACAGAGCATAAGCCTTTCCCCGAGGCTGGCTCTAAACACATCATGGATAAAATATACTCATTTTAAATCACATTCTAAGCTGAATTCAAAATGAAGACTTCCATATCCTCAGGTACCAGGAAATAGAAGGAGAAATTAAAACTTACAGAGTTAGATCTTAGAGATGCTATGCCATGTCTTCTGGAGGAAGAGGTTTGGGATATTAGATCAGATCTAGAAGTTCTGATGCCTGTGGGGGAATAAATTATGTGAGCTGAGCCAGACTCTGAGGTGGCTATTTACTTTAAGAAGAAAAGACTAAGAGAAAACACTGAAGTTGACCTACCAAGCAATAGGGAAGTGCATCTCTGCCCATGGCCCTGCGTGGGAAGAAAGAAAAGCTGTGTGTCTGTACCAAGTAAAATTAGGAATTCTCCACAGGGTACCATGATGCCAGCCAAACTCAGAATGGTCCTAAGCAAATGAAATACATTGGACACCTGGTAAAATGAAGCAAAAACTATTCTGTATGGAAGCTTTCATATTCCAGAGACCTGAGATTCACTCGCACACAAAAAACAACCACCACCACTGAAGATGAGGTCACAACCAAAGATGAAAAGCCACCACAGGAAACCATCCTTCATGGAGGAAACCCCACAGATATAGAATACTACCGAATATTATCTATCTATACACACAGAATACTACCGAATGTCTGAAAAAGACTTTAAAAACCAATGAAACAATACCAAAATATATAATACACATATGTATATACACACACAAGTATATCTCCTACATACCAACTTCACATAGCTGAATAGCTGAGTAAACAAACACATTCGGTATGACCCAGTATAGGAGGCCTTCACACAAAACATGGGGGTTTGAATGATTTTAGTAAATCATTCCTTCATGTGAAACATTTTCTTTTTTCCGCTTTCCTTTTGAAATATGTAAATGCTCCTGGGAAAATGAACACAAGTTAGTCTTTCTCAAATTTCAATGCTTATTGGAATCATCTGTGATGTTCTTTCCAAATGGGTCCTACCCAGTGCAATTCTAGTGAAAACAGATTTAGGAAACAGACCAGGAATCTGTATATGTAACCAGGGTCCCAAATGATTTCCCATGTGGCTCCAGAGGGAGAAGGGTGAGACATGCTGAGCTGCTGATCAGGCCTTCTGCTCTAGAAACTGTTCAGGAGGTGGGAATCAAGTTGCTCAGGAGACTTTAACTTAAAACTTTATATTTGGAGTTAGAGTGATTTCATTTATATACAGCTGTACATAGTCCATAAGTACTTTTCTATATATACACACTTTAAGTCACATTGGTTTTTTACCTTTTATTTATGATTAGATTTTAGCATGTTCTTATGGATATTGGTAGTGGAAGTAAAAAGAAAGGGGAACGCATGAAGGGGACAGTAGTTCAGTCAAAGTTAAGAATTAAGTAATAATGAGGAGGAATTACTATCTTTATTACATCTGCTTCAAAGATAGGCTGGGGTGTCAGACATTCACTGCTTACCAATATGCTCCTCCATATTCCAGACCCCTTTGCAGTGGGCAGGGCCACATGTCCAGTTCTGGCCAAAGGGAAGTAAGCAGGCTGGGCATGGTGGCTCTCTCCTATAATCCTAGTAATTTGGGAGGAGGAGGTGGGAGGATCACTTGAGCTCAGGAGTTCCAAACCAGATTGAGCAAGAGCAAAATACTGTCTCTACTAAAAATATAAAAATTAGCTGGGCATTGTGGCAGGTACTTGTAGTCCCTGCTACTCAGAGGCTGAGGCAAGAGGATGGCTTGAACCCAGGAGTTTGAGGTTGCTGTAAGCTCTGATTTCACGGCACTGTACCCTGGGCAAAAGAGTATGACTCTGTCTCAAAAAGAAAGAAGGGAGGGAGGGAGGGAAGGAAGGAAGGAAGGAAGGAAGGAAGGAAGGAAGGAAGGAAGGAAGGAAGGAAGGAAGGAAGGAAGGAAAGAAAAGAAAACCAAGCAGAACATATGCCCCTCACAGAACTGATGCTTAAGAACTAAGTTTAGGTCTCTGACACTCCATTCTCCTCCTCCCAGCATGGAGGTCTATTGACCAAGAGGGTCACCACTCCCCCCCTAGGTAGGCCTATCTGAACCTGAAATAAACCTTTGTAATGTTAAGTCACCAAAATGTGTCTGGGGAGTACAAAATTCAGGAAGAGTGTTAGTTTTTCAGCATAGCCTACTCTAGCCTAACACAACAATCTATGAGAAAGAAAAATAGAAAAAAATCTTATTAAAGAAAATGTCCTCCTGTGTCCAACCTTGTTGTTATTGGTAACAGTTCTTATCTTGCACCCTGTAGATATTTTCTATCACTATTCCCAACATCTATAAATTGCTGAAAATGAACAGAGATACCAACAAACACAAGGACACTACTAATTTGTTTGTTTATCCTACTGCCTTATCCTTTAGGCAGAATTCCATAAAGCTTTGATGAGTGTGTGTGTACACGCATGAGGCATTTTTTTTTTGATGTAAAAAGTCCTTATATTTTTTGTCCATGCCTGGGAATAATAATATAGTCACTTACTGGCAATGTGCACCTTTCATTGACATTTTTAGAGTTAGTTTCCTTTTGTCGTAAAGAGAATAACAGAACCAAGCAGATGTCCTGGCCACTCTGCAGCTGTTTGATTTACAATGTGACACCAAATATAAAATCAACCTGAGGACTTCATGGCATCCTAGAGTTTCAGAAAGAGAAGTTCACATGTTTGAGTCGGTCCAGGTCCCATGTTGTCAAGTGCTCTGCAATAGGAAGTTGCTTGAGGTCTGCAAAGGACAGGCCTGGGAGCCAAGGGGGAGGGAGGGCATGAACATAAAGCCTCAAGCTCCCTTCTTTGACAGGACCAATGGGAAGGTCAGGAGGGAGAGGAAGCTCAAGAAGACAGGAAATAAACCCCATTTTTCAAACTGATCATTTCCTCTCAGTTGGCTTTCCAACTCCCACCCAATACAGGTAGAATTCAGGAACCATTTTCACTGCAGAGAGGGAACACCTGCCCTGGGAGTTCATGGAAAAGACAGCACTATTCCTTCCACATGCATCCTACTCTTATTGTGATCACAGTAAAAAGTGGAGTCTCTGTGGGATGAAAAGAGGTCTGGTTTGGAGATTAGGGAGCTAAAGAGAACTGAATAAAGTTTGACAACATCAGGGTTGAGAAGCCTATCCCCAGGCAATGCACAGAGTGATTTGTAACGTTTCAGTGCAGGAACTTGCAAAGACACAATCTTAAATATTTATTGTTTTCTCCTGCTAAGTGGAAGAGCATGACAATTGTATTTAAAAAGATCTCTCTGAACGTCTCTCTTGCTTTAAAAAAAAAAAAATTATAAAATCCTTGTCCATGAAGTTTTTGTCAACACCCATGTAATAAAAAACAAAACTAAAATTTCAAATGAGCAAAAGGAGAAGGTAATTGGGGAAATGGTGGGAAAGGCAGTTTTAGACATGCTGGGTCTGAGATGCTGGTTGAAATCTCTAAAACTAGACTGACATATTTGGCTATATAGAAATTCAAAATTTTATATGACAAAGGACACTACAAATAAAACCAAAAGACAAGCAACATTGTGGAGGAGCACTGACACAATGTACTAGATGCAAAATTATTATCCAAATGATGTAGATCTCCTTCAAATATTTAAGAGCCAATATTTCAATAGCTAAAAGATCAAAAATTATAAACAGGCAATTTTCAGAAGAATTAAAATTGACCACAAATCAATGGCAAAAGAGGATAAGTCTACAAAAAGAGGATAAGCCTTCTTAATAATAAAAGAAATGCATATGAACAACCAGATAGCAATTTTTTGGCCCATCAGCTTAGCACAACTTAAGAATATGAATGATTCGAAATGTGGAAAGTTCTACAAAGAAACAAGCATTCTCATTCAACGTGGAAGTGTAGATTTTCTAGGTTTTTGTGTGGAGCTGGGAAGCAATATGGTAAGAATGATCACAATTTTAAACGTACCTACACTTTCAGCAATTTCATTGCTACCAACTTATTCTCGAAAAACACATATGTGACCAAGGAGCATGAACTAAGATGTCCCTGATTGCTTTGGTTGTAATACTGAAAACTAGAAATGACACAAACATCCACCAAAAGAAGACATCCATATAAAGAGATTTTTATTATTGCTGTTTTAAAAGAATGCAGCCAATTTTTATTTGCTGCTATGGAACAATATCCAAATCGGAAAGCGAGGCAGAGGGAGCAAGCTGGGGACTAGAAGCAGCCTCCACAAGGGCATTCTCACAGACAGGATGGAGGATGGTGGCCAGATACCCACCTGAGGACCAGCGGTCCCCGCGCGAGCCCTGGGAATCCACGGAGAGAAGGGAGGAGTGAAGTGAAGAAGATGGAAGTGGGACAAGCTGCTCAGCAGAATGGGAGGTTAGTAGAGAAGGCGCCCCCACGTGAGAAGGAGAAAGAGGAGAGAAGCCCCGAACCCGCTTCCCCTGAGGATACTGACTGCAACGTGGAAGGCAGCAAGGTCTCCCGCCGAGCAGGACTACACCTGAGACAGAGGCCTGCCTGGAGGCCGTGCAGCTGTGCTGCCCTGGAGAGAAGAGATGGTGGGCTTACGCGTTCTGCGCACTGTCGCTGAGGCCGTTGTAACATCACAACCCAGAGCTACTTTTGTCCTGTGACCGCAGCCTCACCCTTGCCCCTGCCAGGTGAGGAGGGATCTGGGAAGCTCAGTGTTCACATGCACCTTGCGGGCATGCAATCGGCACCTCCCACGGTGCCCCATCCCCCAACAGCTGACCCTGGGCAGAGCAGATGAAGGGCAGGCACTCGCCCCAGTGGCCTGGGTGATCCTGCTCTACCTCACTCCTATGGGACTCAGGTGAAAGACATCCTCCTCTCCTTGGTTCCCACTGCCAGGGCAGCTGGACTGTTACCACCATCACCACCATCTGAAAGCAGGAAGAAAGCCAGTCCAGCCATGGCCTTCATATCTGAGCAGTCTGCACACCACCAGCACAGACCTGCACTGTCTTGCACAGGCTCCCTGGGCACCTTGCCACATGCCCCAGCCCACCGCCACCCCACCTCATGCCTGTGAGCACCCAGCAGTGCAGACCTGCTCCATCCCAAGTAGGCATCTTGCCCAACAAGTCTACTCTGTAGGAGGCTCCCCTTCACTGCACACATAAGCTGTAACTTGTTGGCCTCTTTCTCACTGGAGGCCCCTCTGCCCCATGGTCTGTGGGCCTGCAGGCAATATTCCCTGAACACCCACCACACCTTGTGCTGCACCCTGAGCAGACCTCACCCAGCCCACCCATGTGGCACCTCAGCTGCCCAGGTCTCTTTTATTCCCCAGGTGCACCCCATCCTGATGGCCAGTTCCACCTCGTGTGTGCACCCAGCACCAGAGGTTGGCTGTGCCCCAGTAGCCCAGCAGCAAACACATGAGACATAGCATCATTATAGGCTCACAGTGCATTTGCCCTTCTCCTGCCTGATCAAGCTTCTGGAGTAAGATCCCAGCATGCCTCTCAGGACCTATCCATATCTCCACTGAGCAATGGAAGTCTCAGCACAGGAGAACAGGTGTATTGTATCTTCTATCTGTTTTGAGCTGACAAAAGTGACCCCAGATGAGAAGGCATGAGCTTAGAAATTCCAGCAATGTGAAAAAACAGTCTGTCTTGCCTGTCGCCCCCAAAGAATCACAGTAGCTCTTCAGTAATGAGCTCCAATCAAAAGGAAATTATTGAGATGACAAATATGGAATTCAGTTTAGGGATGGAAAGTAAAATGAATGGAATTGAGGAGATGGTAAAAAACATCTCAAGGAAGCCAAAAAAATGATTCAGGACATGAAAGAATTATTCACTAAAGAGATAGATAACATTAAAAGGGAGATAAGAAGACTCACTTAGGGAATTGAAAAATACCTCAAAAAGCTCTAAGAATAGGGTAGACCAAGCAGAAGAAAGAATGTCATGACTTGAAGCAAGGATTTTGAAGTAACCCATTCCGTAAAAAATACCAAAAAAAAAGAACAAAGAAGAATGAAAAGTCGCTGAGAGAAAAATGGTATTATGCAAAGCAAGCTAATATAAGAATTATAGATATTCTGAGATTTAACAAAAGGAAAAGCAATAAGCATGGAAAACCTACTGGAGAAAACAATACAGAAAAATTCCCTGATGTCACTAGAGGTTTAGATATCCAGAGATAAGATGGTCATCAAACTCCTAGAAGGCTTATAACAAATAGGACATCACCAAAACATACATGTAGTCATCAGCCTGACCAAAGTCAAAATGAAGGAGAAAATCCTACAAACTTTGAAATGAAAGCAACAAGTTACTTACAAAGAAAAACTCATCAGACTAACAGCAGATCTCCAAGCAGAGACCTTACAAGCCAGAAGGGATGATAGTCCCATTTTTAGTCTTCCTAAGCAGAATAACTGCCAGCCAAGAATTTTGCATACTGCAAAATTACATTTCATAAATGAAGGTGAAATAAAGACATGCACCCACTAAGAGAACTCATCACCACTAGACCTGCCCTACAGGAAAAGCTTAAAGGCACTCTATACATGGAAAAGAACAATTGATAACCCCTCAGCAAAAAAAAAAAAAAACCTGAAAGTTAAAGCTCACGACCCTTACAAAACAGTAACACCAGGAGAAAACAAAGCAACTAGGTATCATTCACCATGATGAACGGAACAGTACCTCACATATCAAGATAGCATTGAATGTACAGGGTCTTTTTTTTTTTTTCTTTTGAGACAGAGCCTCAAGCTGTCACCCTGGATAGAGTACTGTGGCATCACAGCTCACAGCAACCTCAAACTCCTGGGCTCAAGTGAGTCTCCAGTCCTCTGCCTCCCAAGTAGCTGGGACTACAGGTGCCCGCCACAACACTCAGCCATTTTTTCGTTGTAGCCATCATTGTTTGGTGGGCCCAGGCTGGATTTGAACCCGCCAGCTCAGGTGTACATAGCTGGCGCCTTACCTGCTTGAGCCACAGGCGCCGAGCCAGAATGTTTAAAGCTCCTTTTTAAAAGATAGGGACTGGCTGAATGGATAAAAAAACAATCCTTTTCTTTTTGTCTCCAAGAAACCCATCTAACTCACAAGGATATTTGCAGACTCAAGGAAAAGGGATGGGAAAAAATATTCCACAGAAATGAGAACCAAAAGTGAGCAGGAGTGGCTATTCTCGTATTAGATAAAATAGATTTTAAATTAGCAATAGTAAAAAAAAAAAAGACAAAGACCATCATTATAGAATGATAAAGGAAGCAATTCAACAAGAAGATATAACAATCCTAAACATATATGCATCTAACATCACAGCTCCCAGAGTCATAAATAAAATGTTACTACATTTAAGCAAAGAAATAAACAGCAATATCATAATTGCTAGAGATTTCAACACTCCACTGACAGAACTGCATAGATCATTGAAGCAGAAGATCAACAAAGAAACACTAGACTTAAATAGGACTCTAGAACGATGAGACATAATAGACATCTATAGAACATTTTACTAAAAAATTACAGAACATACATTCTTTCCATCAACACATGTGACATTTTTTCAAGTCACATGTGATCATATGTTTGCCTACAAAACAAGTCTCATCAAGTTCAGAAAAATCAAAATCATTCCATGTATCTTCTGAGATGACAATGAAATAAAACTAGAAATCAACTCCAAGAGGAACCCTCAAATCTACACAAAGTCATGGAAATTAAATAACCAGCTGCTGAACAATCCATGGGTCACTGATGAAATGAAGATGGAAATCAAAAGATTTTTCTAACTGAATCATGATACAAGCATCCCAAATCTGTGAAATACAGAAAAAGCCATGTTAACAGGGAAATTTATAGACTTAAATAATGCTTACATCAAAAGACAGAAAGATCACAGATTTACAACTTAATGTCGCACCTCATAGAAGTGGAAAAAGAAGAACAAACCAAACACAAAAGCTAGCGGAACAAAAGAAATAAAGCTTAGGGCAGAACTAAATGAAATAGAAACAAACAAACAAAAAAATAAATAAAAGGGATCAATGAAAGAAAAAAAAAACTTGTTCTTTGAAAAAAAAAACCAAAAGCAATAGACCTCTAGCTGGATGAACCAGAAATAAAAGAGAAAGGACCAAATAAACTCAATCAGAAATGAAAAAAGAGATATTACAGTTAATACCACAGAAATATGTGAATACTACATAAATCTCTCTGTACACAAACAGGTAAACATTGATGAAATGTCTAAATGCCTATAAACACTCGACTCCCTAAGTCCAAATCAGGAATAAATAGAAATCCTGAACGCACCAATAATGAGCAGTGAGATCGAAGCAGCAATAAAAAAAAATCTACCAACTTGAACATTATGCAAGGTAAACATGCAACAAAAGCATTTTGAAATAAATAATTAAAAAAGAAGAAGAAAAGGCAAAGAAATTGGTAAAGTACAGGATATATAAGCCCATTAAATGGCACAGAAAAAGGACTGGGAAGATAACCCACCAAACTATTACCAAGGGCTTCCTTTGGAATGGGCAAAGGTTATGGGAAGGGCAGAGGGGTTACTTTCACATTTTATTTAACCATTTCCACACATTCTTTACCACAAGGAGTTTTAAAAGACAGGAAATTGATGGAGTAGAAGGCAAGAGAATCCATTTGATGGTGTTGCTTAAAGAGAGAGAATGAAAATAAAATAAGAGAGCGAGAGAACGATGCAGTGGTGGATATCATGGACCAGAATCAGACGTCCTTATTTCAAATCCGTCCGCTTCATGCTGTGGGAGCTTTAGGCAAGGTCCTTAACCCCTTGGATCTCTGCATCCTCATCTGCAAAGTGGAATTTGTGTCATCCCGTAAATACTACTGTCACTATTAATATTGCTTTGAGTGGCAGCTGTTCAGGTTATATTTCCTTCTCTGTGCTTACTCATGAAATATAAATGATATTTATATTGAAATATTAAAATTAATAGCCTTAATCATGGAATATAAATGATATGTATATTGAAATATTAAAATTTTGCCTAACATTAACATTTAGGATGAACATAATATATATGATGCATGGGATAATGAATCATATCTACCTAGCAGAAAATAAATATTATTAACATTGTCACTATAAATTAACATTGTTACTGTAAAAGTAATGGTTTTTAAAGTTGCAAAAATAACCAAAACAGGAATTAAAAAGAATAAGGAGGGGGGCACAGCAAGGTGGTCTAATGGAAGCCTCCATTGATTATCCCTCTGCACAAACACCAAATTCAACAACTACCCAGGCACCTTCAGAAGAGCAAAAATCAGATGCCATCATACTACCTGGTTTTAACATTGTATCAATGTAGGAAAGACAGTCTTATATTACCTACATCACCCTTCCCCCATCACTCAGCAGTGCTGATTTAAAGCAATAAGGGGAGAAAAAATCTATGTGCCCAGGGCAGGGAGAGTGAAGTGATTGTGGAGCTTTGCAGTGAAACTTGAAGCCACCCTGGCACAGGGCAGCACTGTATAAGGGAGAATTCTGCCAGTGCCCATGGAGAGAGCAAAGGAGGAACAAGGAAATGCATGATTTCATTGGGGTTTGGCCACCGATTCCTTTCTTCCACAACAGTATCAGGAAGGGAAATATTAAAGAGTCAAACTTTATGAGTCAGAATGTTTCTTTTAAATTTGAAATGCTCTGAATCTGAGTCATTAATGCCTTTATTTCCCCACTCTTTCCAATATAAGGATTTACTTTGTTAGTCTTCAAGTATGTCTTTTTTGTATTCTTCAGTAAAGTTTTATGATTTCACAAAAACCTTTATGAATCCATAGATGAGAAATTAGACCAAGGTTCTCAGATAGCGTGGACTTCATTTTGTGGGATGAGAACTTCCCTCCAAAGGAAAGGTGGGGAATTGCCGGTCTTGGCAGTGCATTTAGAGAAAGCCATGTAACTCGAGATGAACCTCTTATCAGTTCTATAAGAAAACGACATCAATTAACAGACTGTCAGCTTCTCCAGGGTAGAATCCCAATATGGTCTGAACACCACTGATCTTTTTACTGTCTCCACAGTTTGGCCTTTTCCTGAATGTCACATAGCTGGAATCATTCAGCATGTAGCCTTTTCAGACTGGTTTCTTTCACCTCTCACTATGCATTTAAGGTTCCTCCATGACGTTCACGGTTTGATAGTTTATTTCTTAGCACCGAAGATTTCCTTCTTTGATGTACCAGTTTTATTTATTCATTCACCTTTTGAAGGGCATCTTGCTTGAAGTTGAAAATCACAAATAAGGTGCTATAAAGATTTCTCTGGTAAATATCTTTTCAATGTATTTGGGTGAATATCAGGGACTGAGCTTATTGGAGAGTATGGTAAGAGTATGATTACTTTTGTAATACACTGCCAAACTTTATTCCAAGTGACTAGACCATTTTGCATTCCCACCAGCAATGAATAGGAAGTCTTGTTGCTCTGCCTCTTTGCCAAGATTTGGTGTGGTCGGTGTTCTAGATTTTAGCAATTCTAACAGACATGCGGTGGGAGCCCTCTGTTGTTTCAATTTACATTTCCTTTTTATATGTCTGTCTTCTATACATCTTCTTTGGTAAGATATCTGGTCAGCTCTTTTGCCCACTTTTTCTTTGGTTTATTATTTTTCTTTTTGTTGTACTTAGGAGTTCTTTTTATGTTTTGGATAATGGTCACTTATCAGATATGCCTTTTGCAAATACAGTAAACTCCCAACTGGGGTTCTCAAGCAACCAGCAGGCAGCTTGGCTTCCTAAAAATCAGAGTTTACACATGGCGCTGCATGGAGTCAGTAAGCCAATGAATGCTTTGTGCATCCCATGTGTTCTCTGTAACAATTTTAAGTCCTAACATGTTTTGCTTGAAGTTAAAAAAATATGGTAGTAAAGTTGAAAAGCATACTGACTGCCATTTAACTAAAATTGTACATTGCACGTACAAAGCTGTCTTATAATAGAGTAAAACTGTATTGCAGTAAGTGAAGTTTGCTTTTTGTTTGTCTTAATTTGCTTTTAGTTAGTGTATATTAGTATCAACATCAAAGTCAATACAGAGTTTATGGTATGGCATGGTGTAGTATGGGTATAGAATTAGCTAGGCCTATTTTTAATAGTAACTCTCAAGCAACCTGAAACCACATTTATCACGAATCTACCAACCCCCATAGGTGCTGGGTAGCAGAGAGATGGCTGTATTTTCTCTAGGTTTCTAGCTGTCTACTTATTCTTTTGACAGTGCCTTATTGAGTATAAATCTTTTCAATTTTTGTCAAAGTTTAGATTTCCAATTCTTGTTCCCAAGCATCATGTGTTTAGCAGTGTATCTATATCCAAGGCCATCTAGATATTTTTCCTCTTATCTACCATGAGTTTTACAGTTTTGTCTTTTCAATTTTCTATGACCCATTTTAAGTTAATGTGTGGTATTCATGAAGGTTGTAAGAACTGCCTCTAGATTTATTCTTTTGCATATAGATATCCAGTTGCTCTAGCAACATTGGAAAGATTATGCTTTCCTCGTTGTGTTGTCTTTGCTCCTTTGACAAAGAGCAATTGAATAGATTAATGTGTGCCTCTTCTGGAGCTCTCTATTCTGTTCCATTGATCTATCTGTCTATTCTTTTGCCAATACTACTGCATCTTGATAACTGTAGCTTTATAGTAATTCTTGAAGTTTAGTAACGTCAGTCCTCCAGCTTTGTTCTTCTCTTTTCATATTGTGTTGGCTAGTCCGGACCTCTTGACTCTCCATATTCATTTTAGAATTTGTTTGTTAATATCTACATAATAACCTACTGGAAGTTTTATTTGGATTGCATTGACTCTATAGATCATGATGGGAAGAACTAATACCGTGACAATATTTGGTTTTTCTGTCTATGAACATGAAATACCTCCTCATTTCTTTAGTTCTTATTTTACTTCTTTTAAATAAGAGTTTTAGGATTTCTATCATATAGATATTAGACATATGTTGTTATTTATACTTTAATATTTCATTTTTTTGTATTCTAATGTAAGGTGTATTGTACTTCCTTTTGTTGTTGTTGTTGTTTTTTGTTTTGTTTTGAGACAGAGCCTCAAGCTGTCACCCTGAATAGAGAGCCATGGCATCACAGCTCACAGAAACTTCCAATTCCTGGACTCAAGTGAGTCTCCTGCCTCCACCTCCCAAGTAGCTGGGACTATAGGCACCCACCACAATGCCCAGACTTTTTTTTTTTTTTTTTTTGGTTGCAGCTGTATTGTTGTTTGGCAGGCCAGGGCTGGATTCGAACCCGCCAGCTCAGGTGTATATGGCTGGCACCTTAGCCGCTTGAGCCACAGGTGCCGAGCCATATTGTACTTCTAATTCCAAATTCCATTTGTTTTTTTCCTGCTATATCAAAGGGCAATTGACTTCTGTATATATAGTATGTATCCTGCAATCTTGATATAATTGCTCAGTAGTTGCAGGAATTTTCATTTTGTTTTATTTTTTTGGAGATGGGATCTTGCTATGTTGCCCAGGCTGGAGTGCGGGGCTTATTCATAGACACAATCATAGTGCAATGCTGCCTCAATTACCCCACCTCAGTAATCCTCCTACCTCAGACTCCTCAATAGCTGGATACAAATATATATCTCCATGCCTGACCTCCAGGAAATTTTTTGTAAAATTTTTGACCTAGACGATCATGTCATCTATGAACAAAGAAAGTTTTATTTCTTCCCTTGTAACCTTTACACATTTTATTTTCTTTCTTTTTTTTTAATTAAATCATAATTGTGTACATTGGTGCAATCATGGGGCACAATGTGCTGACTTTATATACAATATGAAACATTTTCATTGAACTATTTAACATAGCCTTCATGGCCTTTTAATCACTATATGAAGACATTTATATTCTACATTTAGTAATTTTCACTTGTACCCTTGTAAGATGCACCGTAAGTGTGATCCCACCAATCACCCTCCCTCCACCCACAGCCCTTCCTTTCTTATCTCTGGTGTTTGTGTGATTCTTTTTCTCCACCAGGCCTAGATTCCTGCTACATAATCAGCCAACATATTATACTTTAGAAATGACTCAGACATTTTATGAAACATAACATGATTTTAAGGTTTGAAGTTACTTACAAGTGTTCTGAAACCTCAACATAGGCACCTTTTAAGTCTTTCCTGGTCCTTTTAAGTCTCACATGGCCATGTGGCATCAAAGATGGCTGCAAAGAATAGGACCTATCTGTGTCTTTAATTCATTTACCAGATGCAGAGTTCAAGACAGAAAGCAGGAAGACAGGAGGGTTCAGTTTCTCCCAGAATAGCCAGGGGACAGAGTTGGAGCAGGGAAGAAGGGGCCTTGTGGGCTAGACTGTGTCCTGTAGCTGCTGGCCTAAGTACAGAGAACATGTCCTTTAGGTGTCTCCATAGCTACCCTTAGAGTTCAGAGGTTCAGAAATTAAGAACATAAGCTCACAGTAAAATCCAGCAGATTTAGAAATATCACAGAGGTGGCAGTTCTATAATCTTTGGACATCTGAACTTAGTCCTAAAACTAGTTTTATTTTTCAAAAAATACCAAAGTCACCTGAACAAAAAGGCACTTGAGTTCTTTTATGTTTTTCTCATAGAATAGTTGATGCAGTGTTTACTTTTTCTTTCTTTTTTTAAAGCCAATTAGTTAGAGCTCTTTTGCATATTTTGATAGTGAAATATCACAAGTACATGGCATATACAGACACACAGGCATAGAGATGGACGCAGAGTTTGTATTTGCTGGCTTTAAAAATATTTTTATTCTGACTATTAATCTTTTTTTTTTAGAGACAGAGTCTCATTTTATCACCCTTGGTAGAGTGCCGTGGTGTCACAGCTCACAACAACCTCTAACTCCTGGGCTTAGGGGATTCTCTTGCCTCAGCCTCCCAAGTAGCTGGGACTACAGGCACCCACCACAACACCCAGCTATTTTTTGTTGCAGTTTGGCTGGGGCTGGGTTCGAACTCTCTACCCTTGGTATATGGGGCTGGCACCCTACCCAATGAGCCACAGGCACTGCCCCTGACTTTTAATCTTTTAATTACCCTATTTATCTTAGCAGTTTACCTAGGTTTTAGTTACTTTTCAATCATTTTTACATCCTGTAAATTAGATATATAAATACAGTTTTAATTACTGCTTTTTTTTTTCTTTTCTGAGACCGAGCCTCAAGCTGTCACCCTGGGTAGAGTACCATGGCATCACAGCTCATAGCAACCTCCAGCTCCTGGGCTCAAGTGATTCTCCTGCCTCCACCTCCCAAGTAGCTGGGACCACAGGCACCCGCCACAACCCAATAGCCTGGCTATTTTTTGGTTGCAGCCATCGTTGTTTGGTGGGCCCAGGCTGGATTCGAACCTGCCAGCTCAGATGTATGTGGCTGGTGCCTTAGCTGCTTGAGCCACAGGCACCAAGCATGATTAGTGCTTTTTAAACTCATAAATTCTACCAAGAAGAAACAAACCTAAGTATTTTAACCAGACTTGTTATTTTAAACAATGTCAATTTGTTATAATAATCCAAGGATCCATTCCATTTCTCTCCAGAGTCAAGATGATACATAGGCTAGGCTGTGTTACAGTAAAATTTCATTAGCTTTTAGTTATAGGGAGGTACCTATAGAGACCAATCAAACAGAATACACCCCAGTGGACTATCATTTGGAATGGAGGCCTGAGTTACCATAATACAGACTAGATACAGAAACACCAGATTTATTGAGAACAAAACCAGAATTGTCAAGAACTAAAAGTGTCAGCGTGCAACTAAGAGGCCTGACGTTTCATAATACTGAATAGATACAGAAATACCAGATTTCTCGAGGACAAAACCAGAACTGACGAGAACTAAAGTTCTCAGCACACACCCAGAATAAAGCAGATGGACCTTAGTGAGTTATGATGAGAGGAGGTGCGTGAGAGCAGAGCCCCAAGACTCTCAGGAGAAATCTGATAGTGCTGCTAGGAGCATTGGAGTACTGCACCCCTGGGCTCGCCTGTCCAGGTGACCACTAGGCTTCCCCATGACGGCACTTACACAATACTTTTGGCAATTCCGGAGAACAGTAAGAGTAGCTTCTCCAAGACTGTTCTGTTCTTCCTTTTCCAAAATCTTGGTTTTATGCATAATGGTTCACAGTAAAGACCACAATAACCATTATTTTAAATACTCATCAGCACTAAAGAAAGCTGATACACACATACACAAAAGGTCTATGCCTAATTTTTGTGAGACCCATCACCATACTTAAGCAAAAAGTCCTCACAAAATCTGCATGTGGCCGACATATAGAGGATCCCGTTTTTCTGGTTGTATCCAACTCAGTAGCTTCTATATCTTTCTGAAACATTCTATACTTTCCTCTTTAATAATTTAGCTCTCTCATGTAACTCCTTCCCCTACACCTCCCCATCTTAATGCATAACATTCCTGCCTTTACTGTTTTCCACATAGTAAATCAGCAAGTATTTCATATTAGTTTTCTTCCATCTGCTGTGATTCAAACCTCTAGAAAGACTTCTCACCTCCGACACTTGTACACTTGATTCTTTTATTCTGTATTTCTTTTCTTTCTTCCTTTTTTTTTTTTTTTTTTTGAGACAGAGTCTCACTGTGTTGCCCTCAGTTGAGTGCTTTGCCATCACAGCTCACAGCAACCTCCAACTCTTGGGCTTAAGTGATTCTCTTGTCTCAGCCTCCCAAGTAGCTGGGACTACAAGCACCAACCACAACACTGGCCATTTTTTTGTTGCAGTTGTCATTGTTTAGCTGGCCCAGGCTGGGTTCGAACCCGCCAGCCTCATTGTATGTGGCTGGCGCCATAACCACTGTGCTATGGGTGCTCAGCATAGTCTGTATTTCTTTGATCCTTTGGATCCCCTCCCCTGCTCTTTAGCACTGCCTTTTGGTGCAAATAATGTCTCCCCCACCAGGTGAGTTTTTTTTTTCCCCAGTTAAATTTTTTTTTTTTGGTTGCAGTTTGGCCGGGACTAGGTTCGAACCCACCACCCTCGGGACATGGGGCTGGTGCCCTACTCACTGAGCCACAGGCACTACCCCCCCTGAAGTTTTTCTTCCCTGGAATAAGAGTTTTTTCAAGCACTTCAAAGCATTTCATGGGAATAAGAAACCATAGAACAAGAAAGCTCTTGGGAAAAGTTTAGTTACAGTTTATTGTGTATGTTTCTGGTTTAGTTCCCCCTCTAGAACTCCAGACCCCTAGGAGACAAGAGCCAGAATTTTGCAGAAATTAGCACCCAATTTTATACATGAGTGAATGAATGAATGACTCTTATTCATGGATAAAGGGTCCTTCATGATTTCTTCTGTAAAATTTGGATTCAAGTTTGGGCACAGTGGCTTATCCTGTAATCCTAGCATTCTGGGAGGATGATGCTGGAGGATCGCTAGAGCTGAGGAGTCTGTACAAGAGAAAGACCAGATGCTGTCTGTACAAAAAATAATAAACTTACGTGGGGGTTTGATGGCTTCTGCTTGTAGTCTCTGCTTCTTGGGAGGCTGAGGCGGTAGGATCATGTGAGCTCAGGAGTGAGGTTGTAGTAAGTTATGTCGTCCTGCACTCTAGCCAAGGTAACAGAGCAAGACTCTGTCTCAAAACAAAAACAAAAACAAAACAACTGGGCTTGGTGCCTGTAGCTCAGCTGTTAGGGTGCCAGCCACGTACACTGGGGCTAGCAGGTTCCAGCCTGGCCTGGACCTGCCAAACAACAATGACAACTACAACAAAAAAATAGCCCAGCGTTGTGGAGGGTGCCTGTAGTTCCAGCTACTTGGGAGGCTCAGGCAAGAGAATCACTTAAGCCCAAGAGTTTGAGGTTGCTGTGAGCTGTGACGACACAGAGCTCTACTGAGGGTGATATAGTGAGACTCTGTCTTAAAACAAACAAAACAGTTGGATTCAGTCAAAAGGCACATTTAAGGATCTAGAAGGCCACATGTGGCCTGAAGGTGGCAAGTTCCCCACCTCTGGTTAAGAGAGCATAGGGCCTGAAGCCAGTTCTCCTAATTTTGGCTTGCACATTTCTGAATTTGTAATTAAACTGTGTGTCTTAGTTTCTGGATTTGAAAAAGGATAATAGTATTATTTGTTTCACGGTGTTGTAAGTATTAAATGAGTCAATATGTGTAAATTGCATTCAGTGTTTGACTTCGATTGAGCGTTTTTGGACTTTACAATGGTGCAAAAGTGATATTGCATTTAGAAGAAACCATACCTCGAGTACCCGTACAACCACTCTGTTTTTTACTTTCAGTTGTGTATTCAATAAATTATATAAGCCATTCAACACTTCATTATAAAATTAGATTTATATCTGGTGATTTTGCTTAACTGTAGGCCAATGTAAATGTTCTGTGCATGTTGAAGGTAGGCTGGGTTAATCTACCTAACCTACGTTGTTTGACAGGTTAGGTGTATTAAATGCCAGGCATTTTTGACGCCAGGCACAGTGGCTAATACTTACAGTCTCAGCACTTTGAAGGCCAAGGCAAGAGGATTTCTTGAGTTCAGGAGTGGCTGGGCTGCAGTGAACTATGATCTTGTCACTACACACCAGCCTTGGTGACAGAGCAAGGCCCTCTCTTTTTTAAAAAACAAAATGCATGGCCGAGCATGGTGGCTCATGCCACCTGTAATCCCAGCACTCTGGGAGGCCAAGGCAGGTGGATCACCTGAGCTCACGAATTGGAGACCACCTAGAGCCAGAGTGAGACCTCATCTCTAAAACTAGCCAGGCATTGTGGTGATGCCTGAAGTCCCAGCAACTTGGGAAGCTGAGGCAAGAGAATCTCTTGAGCCCGAGTTTGAGGTTGCTGTGACTCTACAATACTCTACCGAAGGCGACAAAGTGAGACTCTGTCTCAAAAAACAAACAAAAAACCCTACCAAAAACAAAATGCAGTTTTTGACTTTATTTTCTTTTTCTTTTTTTTTTTTTTAAATTAAATCATAACTGTACATTAATGCATTTATGGGGTACAACGTGCTGATTTTATATACAATTTGGAAAGCTTACATCAAACTGGTTAACATAGCCTTCGCCTCTCTTTCTTAGTTGTTGCCTAAAGACATTTATACTCTACTCTTACTAGTAGATTTGACATGTATTACAATGGATTTATTGCGAGACAACCCTAGTCTGGGATGCCACACGCGATACCAAATTTAGCCAGTAGATGGCATCAAAGTCCTCGATGTCAAAATTGTCCTGTGCCTCTCGTTCTGAGCTGCAATTGGTAGGCATTGTAGGAGGAAACACCAGGACTGAAGAAGTTAATCTTTCTCCCTAAGGCTCTGTTTAGACTTCAGACCTAAAGATTCTGGGATATGTGATTATGGTGTGAAAACAACAGCATGTATTTGAGCATTGCCTGACTGGAAAGCCAGCAGACCTGGCTTTTAGTTCTAATACTGTGAGTCCTTGTGTGAATTTCCAAACTTATCTGGGTTTCAGCTTTGCCCTCTCGCTGGCTGTTATTTGAGAAATGAAATAAAAGGACAATGCAAAACAGACATACAGGAAAATGGAAAAAACGTAAGAGAGAAGCAGGGAGGGGAACTATTAAAAAATAGAGAAAAGAGGAGATATTAAATTTGATTCATCTTTTCTTACAAAGATACTTACCTCCTTTTATCTCTATGTCTCTCTCACACACACATACAGAGCTGGCTATCATCTATTGCTGTGGTATGATGGATTTGAGGAAGGCAGAGGATGGGTAATTTAAACTTCCTCATAAAAGCATGTAGAATCTCTTCTCAATTTTAAAGCACATTAAGAAGTTCTCCTTAAGTTTTCCCTGGAGTGCCTGTCTTTCCCCAGCAACCTCCTGAAGGCCCCTTTTACCTCCTTGTTCCTCAGGGTGTATATGAGAGGGTTAAGTGAAGGCGTGCCCACTGCATAGAAGAGACCAAAGAACTTGCCCCTCTCTTGGGCATAGGGATTTTTGGGCTGGAGGTAGACAGCAATGACTGAGCTGTAGAAGAGGATGACAACCATGAGATGGGAGGAGCAGGTTCCCAAAGCTTTCTTCCTTCCTTTTGCAGAGTTAATCCTTAGCACTGCCCGGGCAATGGCACCATAAGAGACAAGGATGAGGCTGAGGGGCACAATCAAGATTAGGACACTGGCAACAGCCATTTGGATCTCATTGTAGAAGGTGTCTGCACAGGAGAGTCGAATTAGAGCTGGGACCTCGCAGACAAAATCATCCACCTGCCGGTGGGGGCAGAAGGGCAGGCGGAGGGTGGGTGGTGTCTGAACCATTGACTCCACCAGCCCAATAGCCCAGGCGACAGATGCCAGCTGCCAGCACAGGCGGGGGTGGATGATGGTGGCATAGTGGAGGGGTTGGCAGACAGCCACGTAGCGGTCAAAGGCCATCACCGAAAGGAGGATGCACTCAGTGGTCCCCAGGGACAGGAAGATGAAGAGCTGCACAGAGCAGCCCAGGAAGCTGATAGTTTTCTTTGGGCCCCAAAGGTTGACCAGCATCTGGGGGACACAACTTGTGGTGAAGCAGAGATCCAAGAAAGCGAGGTTGGAGAGGAAA
>CAUYON010013679.1:0-12256 GCA_963573935.1 Arctocebus calabarensis
CAATAGATAAGTCCCATAGCTGAAATATTAAGAACTAAAACCATTCATGTTATTTAGAAATAGATGGTATATGTCAATAGAAACATGTAACACAGTACACTCTTTGATTATGTAAATTAATAAATTCTCTTTTTTGCCTAAAAAAAATATTCATTTTGAAAAGATGTTCCTAATTTATTAACGTATTCAATCACAAAAATACTGAATGAAGGTATTATACATTGTCTCTATTTTTCATTTTTATAACATCAGGCTTCCAGTAGAAAAAAAGTATTAATGTTTTATAACTTAAAGATATAAAAACTCAGGTATTATTTGTGTTTTCTGTACAATGCCTTAATTTATAAAAAGGGATTCTATTATTTCTAATTTTACTTTTTTTGCTGAGACAAAATGAGATACTTCTTTAAACAGTTGTGATGAAACTGCTATAATAGTGTAAAAGTAGGTATGAAGAAGAAAAAAATAACAGCATGCACAAAAAATAAAAGGATTTTACTTGTTCTGCCAAAGATACAAAAGAATGTATAAAATTTATTGTTGACAATTAAAAATAACAAGCATAGGGTGAAAAATTCATATTGTTATGCACAAAAATCATTTCAGTTGACCTTGTGCAGAAGTGTGAAAGTGATCCTGGAGAAATTGAAACTCCTCTTTAAATACGTGAGACACAGAAAAGAAGCATTTCAATTGCTAAGAGAAGGTTGCAATAGAGACAGTGCTGGAATCCAGGCTGTACGCAGTACCCACCAACGTCATGCTAGTCTCCGTTAACACAGACACGCATTTACAAGCCACTCCATGCACCACCTCACAAACGTTTTATGCTCGCTTTTGGAAATAATCATAAATTTACAATATTATTTGAATCAATGTGACAAAGTATCATTCTTTTAAATACATAAGTTAATGTAAAGTACCATCATTAAAAATTTAAACCATATACGTAACATTTCAATTTTTTAAATGTTTTCAAAACTCACAGAAACACCTACACGTCACTAAGATTTCTTACTGTAATGCACACATAGGAAAGTAACACGTTTCTGCCCTTATTTCCTTTAGGAGTAGAACTTCAGCTTTTAGGATAAAGGTACATGGGGATAAAGGATGAAGGGACTGTTTTACTTAGAAAACGAACAAGAAAGGCTGGAGGTATGAAAATTGCAACACACTCGTTGTTACTGTTTTCTTTGAACACAATAGTTGTACTCCTCTGACCTTTAATTGCCTTACCTGTAAAAGAAGGAAGCGGGATATAGCATCTCTAACGGATTTCATGAAATAAAATCAACGAATATCTCTCCAGAGCTACATAGTGTAATACTTTTTATTTACTCCCACAATACAAAGGAAACTTTTTTCTGAATTTACACTAACCAGAAGCTATACACCTGCTCATATATCATCTTTCCCATTGTGCAAGCCCACTGTGTCTTAAAAGTCACATAAATGAAGATGCCAATGGCTCATCTTTTCTTTATATAAAAAGGGATCTTTTTTTGCTATTAAGAGAAAACCACATGCAGCTTTTAATTATAATAAATTAGTTCTTATCTTTAAAATGTTTTTCTTTAATTATTGTTTAAAGTAGGTCATCTTGCTTTCATTATTTTTTTAATTTTCTGTAGGTTAGCCTACTATTTAGAAGCAATCCAGAGAACTTATATTTTATGTATTAAACAAATGAGAGATTTGCTCTGACTTCACAGAAGCTGCACGAGAATAAAGAATGTGTTTTGAGGGGATGGACAGGACTCCTTTCCCCATTCTGTTCCTGTCTCTGGGCTGACCAAATCCTAATAGACTAGTTCTGACAGATACGCGACTCTCCAAACAGCAGATTTACATAGTACATGTGAAGAGGGAATTGTCAACTTTCCCTTTCCACATTCCCTTCACATAGGATCTCTCAAATATCAGCTGATGGCAATGAAGGAGTTTTGAATATCTATAAAGTAATTTACTAAATTTATAAATGTGTACAAAACAAATCTTCCTTTGCTTGTTTTGTCTTTTATTGCAACCACATATCTGCTCATTTTTCTCTAGGAGAGTAGTGGAAGTTTTAATTCTATCACCAGGGCCCTCCCTACTGCAAAATTCTGTTCCTGAATTGTAAATTGTGTTACACCTGAACATTCCCATCGTCATGACTGGGTTGCTATTTCATAAAAAGTGACCTTAGTATATCCTGATTCCTACCTGTATGACTTTTCTTTGGAGTGAACCTTCATGATCATTGACTTTTCTTCCAAGTGTACACAAACACATACCACGCCTCTGTGATTAAACTTTAAGCAATAACCCAGTATTGCTTTCTTTTTATCTTCCTGTTCACAACTCAATATAAAATACCTTTTAAACTTTAATCATCTTTTCTTTTCAAATTTTGACTAACTTAATTATTCAGCACTATTTGTTCTTCTGCACACTAGTATATTTTTGTCACTTTTCCACGTTGTAATTTACTTCCAATCAAATAGTTTGAGGTGGATCTTGGAGGATGAGTGATTTATATAAGTTAAAACCACAGGAAGATCAGACCAGGTAGTAGAGAGACACATTCAAAAGCAGAGAAGCACTTTAAGTAATTAGAAATATTGAGGCATCATTTCCCATATGCCCACTCATCCACAATGTCTGATAGTACTTAATACGTGTTCCAAAATGTAACACATTAATCAAATAAATACATTGACATGCCACGAAAAAGCATCTCATTTAATAAAAGGTAGGAAGCCACGTCACCAGCACCAACCTAACTTGCACGGAATTCTTTCTTCTTGTCTCAGATAGTAAAAGCATGGCTCCATCATTTTATCAGATTTTATAAAAATTACATCTTTATGTTCTTTAGTCTACTGAAGATTTATGCTTCGTCACAATAGAATTTCGCTGCTTTAGACACAGAAATATATACTGCTCTGTAAGCCACAGGACAATCAATAGAAAACTGCACTGATTATTTCCCTGGCTGTATGCCAATCTCTTGGAGAAAAAGAAAGTGTTACTCATGTGCAATGATATCAGTTTCCTCTTTTAGGGAACATGAGAAGCTCTTCTCCAACCATCATTGACAAAGTCCCAGACATCTCAATACCTAACTTCATAATATATTCTCTCCTGGGACATCAGGAAATCTTATCATCCGAACATTTAAGAACAAGGAATTAATGGTACATTTAAAAAAATCAAACCAGAAATACTTTTTAAATTGCTCATGGACTTTGTGGCATCCTTTGTAAAAGAGTTCTGACTAACAATGGACTTTCAAATTGGTGAAATAACTTAAAAATCTTTCCATAATTTTTTGTATCGTATAATGATAGAAAGTCTGGGTAATATAGGTTAGCAAATATAAAATTTGAACAGAAATCTTGCACATTTCTTAAGAACCCAATTTGTTTGAAATGCTGAGCTATGAGCTATATGAAAGAGATTAGTTAGTTAGTTTCCAAAATTATGCAGCAACACACATAAACAAATGGGGCAAGTCAAGGAAGACAATTCTGTGCATTGTAAGAGTTATATGTCTTCTTTGAGTAATGAATAGAGAGATACAGTCAAAAACCTCATTCCATCTTGTCACTTATTCTTATAATAAAAAAATCCTAAACCCATAAAGTGAATGTTTCATTTTAATTAATAAACTTAATACTTGATCTGTCTCACCTTCATCATTCAATGACCATTTAAGAAATTGTCTTTATTTATTATGATTTGTTTTTAAAGCTCCTTAAATTTGTACATATTAAAGTATAGAGTCAAATATTGTCTATATTCTAAAATCAAACATTTTGCTGTTAAAAATTATTTCTTGCAAAATGTTTTTGTTTGTTTGTTTTGTTTTGTTTTTTGAGACAGTCTCAGTCACCCTGGGTAGAGTTCTGTGGCATCATAGCTCATAGCAATCTCAAACTCCTGGGCTTGAGCAATTCTTTTGTCTCAGCCTCCCAAGTAGCTACAGGTGCCTGCCACAATGCCAGACTAGTTTTTCTATTTTTAGTAGAGACAGGTCTTGCTCTTGCAAGAGCTGGTCCAGAACTCCTGAACTCAAGTGATCTACCTCCCTTGGCCTCCCAGAATGCTAGGATTAAAGGCATGAGCTACCATACCTGGCCTATTGCAAAGAACTTTGTTCTTAAAATATAATATACTGCATAGTTTTCCACATGTTTATGTAAAAAAAAAAAACAAAAAAATACATTAAAAAAAATACCAGAAAGGCAAGAGGGAGGGAGAAAGGAAGGAATGAACAAGAGAAGAGAGGAAGGGAAATTTGAGGTATTCAGGAGATAGTTTTCAAAAGCAGGTTTCCCAAGGAGCTATAACTAAACAGCCAATCTTTTATTTCTTTACCTGAGATTTATTTTGTTTCATAAGCTCCAATAGGATACCAAGCCAGAGTGAAATCTACTTTGACTTGTGTAATTCACATGTCATTTGGAGTTTTCCAGAAAGAAAACCCACCCTGGGTAAGACTGGCTGAAACCCCTTCCATGCACTCCAGGAGGCCAACTCCTGTTGGGCATTTCTCAGGTTCTCCAGGGGACCTGATGCCCATGGTCACCTCTGCTCTGGGCCTGCTTTCATTGAAATCATTCATCTTTCAGACTTCTTGCAATTCTACACTTTAGCAGTTTATAAACCATGTTTATACATGAAAAGTTAGTTAAAATTTTTACCTTACTTATAAACTTCAGTTGTTTGAATATTAACCTAATTTTATTTTATTTAATTTTCTTTCTTGTTTTAAATTTCAGATTAATATAAGGGTATAAATGATTAAGTTGAATAGTTTGCATTTATTAGGTTGAGTCTAAGTTGTAGTTGTGCCCCTCTTTCAGGAGGTAAGCAGATACCCCAACATCGTGCCCCGTAGGTGAGACACAGCAATTCCCCTTCCCTCACCCCTCTAACCATACAAAGCTAACTTTAAACCTTCATTTAAACATAAACTTTAGCTGTCTGTCTCTTGCCTAACCATACAACAAAGTTTCTTCACCAGCTAGCAGACATAAGAAAATGAGGAGCAGAGTAATTGTTATCAAAATAGAACAAAGAGTATTAAAAATTTCTATTCTTAAAGCATTTCTTGAATACAGCACCATTGTGGAATTTTCCCTGCCTGCTTCCTTCCGTGCTATACCCCCACGGCATCTTTTTTGACCCTTGGTCCATGTCTAATCCATACCTTCCTCTATTTTTTCTAGGAGATTAATTTTTTTCTTCTTTCTTAATATATTACTTCAGCTTTGAGCTCCTAGAGTTAGCAATTCTATTTTCTTTTCACTGTACATCTTTATCTAGTTGGTTAGCATGAAAGCGAAATTCCCCATGCTAAGATTAACCCTTCTAAGCAAGGCGTTTTAGTTGCACTTATCACGGTTCTGCCCTCAGGTATTTCTAACGTGTAAATCTGGATCTTGATAGCAGAAATAGAAAGGAGTTATATGAAGATATACGAACAAAGTTATATGAAGATATTTATTAAATGTACCCTGTGATAAAAACAGTATAAATATATAACCTTACAATATTCATGAGCAGTTTCCCACGAATGGTTTTTCCCAATCATAGTGCTTAGCAACAGGGAGTAATTTAGACCCTCAAGGCACATTTGGTGATGTCTGCAGCCATTTTCAGTTATTGGAACTGAGATCAGAGGTGCTGCTAGCATTTCTGTGTTGTCCAGGTTAGAGATGCTGCCAAGTATCTGAAAAAAATCCATGGCTAGTCCCTCATAATAAAGAATTACCTTGACCAAAATGACATCAGCTGAGAAACCTTGTGCACCACACCAGTGAACATCCCAAGTTGAAGTGCTTATTATACTTAAACTCAAAATGACACTGTGAAAAATTGAATTAAGAGAATGATAAAATTTGGTCATGTGAAAAATGACCAATTCCTTGATAAGACTGCATTGCATAGAAACTGAAGTCTTTCCTCACAAGTCCCTGGACAATATATGAGCCCAGAGGAAATTTAATGACGTCTCTGCCTGCACACCTCATGCTCGAGTCCTTGTGGAGAGTATCCTCTGTCTCACGCACCTGTTAACTGTGTGCTTATCTCTCACTGACGCTTCTCACTAGAGCCTCTTTTTTCTATTCTTTATAAAATTACAATGCATTTATTATTAATAACCCTGAATAAAATTATCTTCTCCACAAAACTTCTCTAAATCTTGCCTAGGAAATAATTTTTATTTCTTCGTCATGTTTTCCTCCATATTTTTAGTAGTTCGATTATAGCATGTATTATGCAGTATTTGGTAGCATTTTATACATCTGTCTATTCTAGATTAAGTGCTTACTTATGAAATTCTTTTTGGCCACTGTATATTGGACAACAGAGACTTAAAATCATGGTGAAGTCATGAGAGGGTCACAAATTACGATGTAGTTAGCACATATATGTGTTTACTGTGTGCTTGTTCCTTACAGGTATGGCTTTATTAATTTATTATGGTCTTCATTTAACATGTGAGGAATTTGAGGTTTGGCTTGTTAGAAGTTTGTTGAAGCCAGAATTTCAATCATGTTTCTAAGTCTCCATCCTAGGGTCAGAAATGATGGGGAATGATACTAATCTATGTTAGTTAAGGTTAGATAAGGCAAAAAAAATTCCTACAATATAGCAAGAAATGTTATGCTTTAAGGCAAAAGGTATACACAAACCTTGAAGTAGCTACAGCAGCTAGTCTTTTCTGTTGTACTAGCAACAACTTCAGAGAACATGATGTATATTTACTTTGGGTCTTGGAAGGGTATAGTAAAGATGAGAAGAAGAATCCTCAACATTTCTAACACTTATTATAACCCAGGCACATGTTACAGCCTTAAAAAATGTATTTTTTTTTTGAGATAGAGTCACGCTTGTTCACCCTTGGAAGAGTGCTGTGACATCTTAGCTCACAGCAACGTCAAACTTTTGATTTTAAGAATTTCTCTTGCCTCAGTCTTCCATGTAGATGGGACTACCGGTGCCTGCCACAATACCTGCTATTTGCAGAGATGAGGTCTATCTCTTGCTCAGGCTGGTCTCAAACTCATGAGGTCAGGCAATCCACGCACATCGGTCTCCCAGAGTGCTGGGATTACAGGAGTGAGCCTCTGTGCCTGGACATAATAATTCTTAACATTTAATATACTATGAAAAATTCTAAATTATTTACGTGTATTTCCCACATAACTCAACAAGGTAAATATTATCATTATCCCTGATATACAAAGAAATTGAATAATAGAGTAGTTAAGAAACTTGAACAAAAGCACATAGCTAATAATTTGCCAAAACATATTTTTTTCTAGATTCTTGTGTGTAACTATGGTTTAAAGTGGGAAAGAATTAGAAATGTGTAGAATAACTTACATGAGGGAAATTAAGTGTTAAGTATATTTCAACCAAAAAAATCCCAACAATCAAAAAAAAAAGCCTAATTGCAAGTGACATTAAAAAAAAATCCAGAAAGAATGCTCAATTAATTTCAAATTGAATTTCATTCAAACGTGGTCTAAGTGACAGTCACTTAGCGTTTTATGTCTTAATGGATATTGAATAACATAATAAGTCTGTATAATAGTCAGCATATAAGTAAGAATTACAGGTAAAAGAAATTTTCAGGGTCTCTTACAAAGAAACTATAATGTTTGTTTTGAGTAACTGTTAAATTGCTTGTGAAAGGCAAGAGCATGAAGACAATGAAGTTGAGTGTGTTACCACGTTACACAATAATTCATAAGGATGAGAAGACTAAAGATGGCAATGCAAGTGAAAAAGGGCTAAGATGGTCTCTCTTACTCTCTCTATGAATACTAATGGCACATTTTTTTTCAAGGGACCAAGCATTGAACTCAAATAGGTGAATGGCCAGAGAGCTGAGTGTTGCTTCTGCAGCTGATAAAGTGGAATGTGATATTATATTTTATGCTATGTGAATGCAGGGGTTATATCATTTAGTTCACTAATGCGTTACTAAAATCTGTCCAAAGAATTTAATATTATGAATAAATAAGCACAAGAATTAATGCAATAAATGATAATTCTGAGATTTAGAAATGTGATTATCAGTTGCTGTGATTTAGAATAATTAGGTTGAAAAACATGTGAACTCTGTATCATTCTTTAGAGAGTAGGTAGAACTATTGCAAATTTCAACTTATTTTAGTTTGATCACCTACTTCTTGAGTTTTCTACTGATAAAATGCCATATATAAGTACACATGTAACATTCCTATGTACTTAAACTTTATAATATAAATGCTTAGAAAATCTGTCATATACTTTTACATATATGCAAAATAGACTATAGATATATACATGTATTTCCAGACACACACACACACACACATATTTTTTAAGTGTCTCTGGAATTATAGAATCATTTCATAAAAAAGTAAAATGTCTTCTAAATAATGAATAATGTAATAAAACAATTTAGAGAAAATGATGTAAGTTGACTTGGTTAGATTATAGTAGAAAGTGATATAAATTGACATGGTTGGATTATAGTATGAAGAACATATATCAGAAACTAGAGTTCAGACCAGAGAGAAGATGTAATAATTGGTAGCGAAACTTAAGGCAACAGGATGATGTTCGTTTTTCCCAAGTTCTGATTTTCTATTTAGCTTGACTATTTTCATCTTTTTTTCTGTTAGTTTCATCTTTTTTCATTGTACATTTAAAAAATAAAATATCTATTTTTGCTCCTTTCTTACCTCTAATAATTGGTGAAAATTTTGAGAGAACGCTATCTAATTCCCACTGCTGATAATCCTTACAGAGTGCTTTGCCTTTGCTGGTTTCCTGCTTCTTCCTGAGGCTAAATTGTGTGTGGAGGGATCAATTACAAAGGAAAGTGAGAAGCCAGTCTCAGTCTGCTGTGGCTTGATGACATCTAACGTTTCCTCAGTTAAGTCAGCGAGACATTCCCTAAGGACATGGATCACTGTGTCATGAGTGTCATCACAGGACAAAAAAAAAAAAAGAAAAAAACAGAAAGAAGAGGGGAGAGAGGAAAGAAAGAGCAATGACACATTCAGCTTAATTCAGATAATTTCGTATCTCTACAAATAGTGGGCACAATCATTTTTTTAAATAAGTCACACCACCAGGCTCACTTCTGGAGGTTACTGGTTAAAAGTAATTGTGTGTATGGTAATGTAACCAAATATTTATTAGTCCTTTGATGAATTTGAAGAAAAAGTTTACATCCTAAAATAAGAAACAAATTAATAAATAATGTGGATCTTAGATTTTCCAGTTGACTAATTCTCAAATTGTTTAATTTCATCCTAGTGTAAAATGTTTTATACATTTTAAAAAACATTTTATACTGTATCACATCAAGTAAAGTCTATGTATTTGATGCTAAATCATTTGAATACTGCTTTTGTTTAAAGTAAGGTAAATGAAACAAAGATCATAAAAAGAAATATTATAGACAAATACTAAAATAAATTGCTGAATTGATTATCATGGAAAAATGTAAAAAGAAAGCTACTCAAATACAGATAAACTGCTGATTTCTGTTTCTTTGCATCGTAAGAAAGCTTTTAGCAAAGTGCATTGCTTTCTCAACCTGCCAAAAACCTCATTTGCAAAATGGGGAAATACAGCTACCAGCTTTATGTCAGTTAGAATGAGAATCAGAGAAAGAAAAATTCCAGCTGTTGTGTATATTATATTTGCAACGAGATAATTTGTTATGGCTTATTCTTTACCACAGCAGTCACCTAATTCAGACAATGGTAATGGATGTCAGTATTCTGGTAAAAGATTCAAAGACTCAAGTAACATGAAAATTGAATTCTGTTAGTTTATTAGACTCTGAAATGACAAAAAAAGTATTTTAAAAGGCTTATGAATGATTGAGGTTATTCAAACAGTGTCAGCCTATTAATGCCATAAGTCTTCTATAACAAAAAGCTTTGGATCTATAATACTGTATTTGATATCATCTGCTATCTGAAATTTGCAGAAAGAATTACATCTAAAAATTCTAAATGCAATTGACTTCAGAGATTGAACCTAAAATGAACTTGAAATCTTTAGCTAACTGGATAATTTGTTCCACTTCCTTTATTCTGATGCTCTAAAAAATGCAATATTTTAAAATGTATTAGGCAGTCTTTAAAGCTCAATTTAAAAACTGTTTTCCCACAATGTAGCTGACAGTCCAGAAGGTTCAAAGGTGAAGTTATAGCCATTTGAGTATAAAAGATACAAAAAGTTATTTTTCCCCCCAAGCACCTTAAATTTGAAATAAGGTAAAAGTTAATTGTCCAGTTCAATTCAATGGGAAAAAGATAGCTATAAACTAAAGACATAACCTACAAAATTCATGCATGTTAATTATGAAAAAAAAATAACATTATCAAAATAATTTGCTGAGTCTAATAAACAATGTATAAAAGTATTTTCCGGTGCTTTTAGGATAATTGTGTTGATTTAAAAGTACTGAATTTACAAAACAGTTTGATTTCTTGATTAATTTTCTCACATTAAAAATAACTGAAAACAGTGTTAAATCTGTATTCTTTATTCTAATTCATTGTGGCACATGGAAGGCATAGAAATATCCTCCTGCAGTCTTGAGGTCCTTGTCAGAGGCTTGCAGAGTACTAACAAATTCTGACCTTCACAATTTTTTTCCATAACATATTTTTTACATGTAGGAACACCCTGAAGGTACCCTCAGGAGTATTTTAGAACATACTAAAATTTCTTATACAAGTTATAATCTTGTCATAATATTATTTAATTTCAGACGAATATATTTTTGTCTCAAATTTTATTGGTCCTTAACTATAAAGTACTATTATATGTCACTTAATGATGAGGACTCATCCTGAGAAAAGTGTCAGCAGGCAGTTTTGCCCTTATGAAAAACATCATAATGTCCTTACACAAATCTTGATGGTATAGCCTATTACATACCTAGGTACACGTAGAGCCCATTGCCCAGATTGCAAACCTCTACCACATGTTATTATATTGAGTACTGTAGACAATTGTAACACAGTGGTAAATTGTTAGTGTGTCTAAAATATGTGGACATAAAAAGGTACAGTAAAAATATGGTATGATAAGCATCCCCGACCATCATTGCATGTGTAAGTGGTGTGCATAGTTGACTAAAATGTCATTATATGGCACATTGGAACTCCACAATTAAGATCATATGTTTATGTGTAGAAGAGAAGCTTAGGTCTTCTGATGGCCATGCAGTGCTCTTGTCCACATAGGAAAGAGCTTCCATATCTAAAATTATCAGCAGAGTAATCATATAAATTAATCCATTGAGGTGAAATTAAAGCATAGGTTAATCTAACTACCTTAAAAACAAAAGAAAACATTTTGATTAAGTAAACTAACATCTTGAAATTTTCATGTTCTCATCTTCCTGTGCCCCGTTCCATCTTATCAAAACTTAAAGTGTCTTTCAATGTGTTACAACTGTCTGCTTAACTTTTACCGTTCTTTTTCAGAAAATATATAATTATATCCCTAATTATATCCCCTTTGCAAATACAAATTCTCAGAAGTTCCTACTCTGACCACTGAAGCCACTCCCACTTTAGTCACATCATTTTTATTTTCAGTAGCATGAATCACTCTTTCAAAAGTTCTTATAAGGGTGGCGCCTGTGGCTCAGCGACTAGGGCGCCGGCTTCATATACGAAAGGTGGGGTAGCGGGGTTCAAACCCAGCCTCGGCTGAACTGCAAAACAAAAAAATAGCCAGGCGTTGTGGCAGGTGCCTGTAGTCCCAGCTACTCAGAGGCTGAGGCAAGAGAATCACCTAAGCCCAGGAGTTGGAGGTTGCTGTGAGCTGTGTGATGCCAAGGCACTCTACCGAGAGTAATAAAGTGAGATTCTGCCTCTACAAAAAAAAAAAAAAAAAAAAAATCTTATAAACCTATTTACTTCTTTATTGTCTGCTTCTTTTTCCTCCTACCCCAAGTACAGAGCAGCACCTTATTAATCTCAGTTACTCAACATTCCTATTCATATTTTAAGACTATTAGTTTAGTTTTTTTGTTTTTTTTTTTTGTAGAGACAGAGTCTCACTTTATCACCCTCAGTAGAGTGCCGTGGCATCACACTGCTCACAGCAACCTCCAACTCCTGGGCTTAGGCGATTCTCTTGCCTCAGCCTCCGAAGTAGCTGGGAATACAGGCGCCCGCCACAGCTCCCGGCTATTTTTCTGTTTCCCGAGGCTGGGTTTGAACCCGCCACC
>CAUYON010013680.1:0-51800 GCA_963573935.1 Arctocebus calabarensis
TAATTTTTTTTTTGAAACACAGCCTCAAGCTGTCACCCTGGATAGAGTGCTATGGCATCACAGCTCACAGCAACCTCCAATTCCTGGGCTCAAGCGAGTCTCTTGCCTCCACCTCCCAAGTAGCTGGGACTACAGGCGCCCCCCACAACGCCTGGCCATTTTTTGGTCGCAGCCGTCATTGTTGTTTGGCGGGCCCGGCCTGGATTCGAACCCACCAGCTCAGGTGTACGTGGCTGGCACCTTAGCCTGTTGAGCCACAGGCACCGAGCCCATTTACTTCCTTTTTAAGGCTAGATAATGTTCCATTGTATGTATGTACAAAATCCTGGGTATCCACTCAGTTGTCCGTGGACATCTGGGTTGCTTCTACTGCTTGGCTGCTTTGAATGTGAGTGTACAAATCAATTCTTTTGGACATACACCCAGAATTGGGATTACCAGATCATATAGTAATTCTATCTTTAGTTTTTCGAGGAGCCTCCATATGATTTTCTAGAGCAGTTGCACCATTTTACTTCTTTTTTGAGACAGAGCCTCAAGCTGTCACCCTGGGTAGAGTGCCGTGGCATCACAGCTCCCAGCAACCTCCAATTCCTGGGCTTAAGCAAGTCTCTTGCCTCCGCCTCCCAAGTAGCTGGGACTACAGGCACCTGCCACAACGCCCGGGCAATTTTTTTTTTTTTTGGTTACAGCCATCATTGTTATTTGGTAGGCCCGGGCTGGATTCGAACCCGCCAGCTCAGGTGTACGTGGCTGGCGCCTTAGCCCATTCATCCACAGGCGCCGAGCCAGTTGCACCATTTTACAGTCACATCAACCACACACAAAGACAATGATTAGTCTTATTTAGCTAAGTGTGAGCATCAGGGCAACACTAGCATTTAATGTTCCAGGCAGCAAATGCAAGTGATAGCTCTGACCCAAGCCTGATTATTTAGTAGGATTACTGACTTCTTCAATTAAAAAAAAAAAAAACTATGACAGGCTCAGCACCCGTAGCTCAGTGAATAGAATGCTGGCCACATATGCCAAAGCTGGCAGGTTTGAGCCTGGCCCAGGCCTGCTAAACAGCAATGACAACTGCAACAAAAAATAGCCAGGCATTGTGGTGGGCACCTGTAGTCCCAGGTACTTGGGAGGCTGAGGCAAGAAAACCACTTAAGCCCAAGAGTTTGAGGTTGCTGTGAGTTGTGACACCACGGTACTCTACCAGGGGTGACATAGTGAGAGTCTCGTCTCAATAACAACAACAAAAAAACTTCAATAATTGGATTGAAAGTGAGACTCTGCTATGTTCGTTTTTACCAGCTGGCAAAGAAGCATGACATGGTGGTGGTGTCCCCCATCCTCGAACGCGACAGAGAGCATGGGGATGTTTTGTGGAACACAGCTGTGGTGATCTCTAATTCTGGAGCAGTCCTGGGGAAGACCAGGAAGAACCACATTCCCAGAGTGGGGGACTTCAATGAGGTGAGCCACCAGTCATGTGAGCAGCCTGGCTCACTCAGCCCTCTGTGGCCCTTTCTGTGGGTGAAGCAGGATCTGGTTGGGGTCGTGTTCCACATCACACATACTCACTGGAGCACAGGGTGGCCGCAGAGGTCAGAGGGTCTCCCGACACTGCCCTACAACACATGAGCAGATGGGATTTAGGTAGGGATCTCCGTGAGTCCCAAGCACCTCTACTGCAGTCAGGTGTATCTGTGTATAAAGATTATATACTTGTAAAATACATGTGACCTAATTTGGCTTCCTGAAATCTCTTTGAAATAAGTATACAAATTAAAACTAAAATATATAATACTGGCTTGGTGCCTGTGGCTCAACAGGCTAAGGCACCAGCCAGGTACACCTGAGCTAGCGGGTTCAAATCCATTCTGGGCCTGCCAAACAACAATGATGGCTGCAACCAAAAAATGGCTGGGCGTTTTGGCAGGCGCCTGTGGTCCCAGCTACTTGGGAGGCAGAGGTAGGCGACTCGCTTGAGCCCAGGAATTGGAGGTTGCTGTGAGTTGTGATGCCATGGTACTCTATCTAGGGTGACAGCTTGAGGCTCTGTCTCAAAAAATAAATAAATAAAATATATAATACTCAGGCATGAAATGATTTCTGCAGCCCCTTTCAGCTCCTAGCTGCTACATTCTGGTCCTGATAGGGAGGGTGGCCTTCCTTGTTATGGCGTACGTGGGGTCCATGTGTCAGGTGATGGTGACCCATATATGGTGTGTGTCCGTATATTTACGTGAGGTTTTCTGTGCCTGTGGTCAGGGCATAGACCAGAGTGGCCATTCTCATTGGTCAATGCCAATCCATGGCTGGGACAGACGGAGGAGCGGGTGTATGAAGGAGGGAAGTTGAACTCCACCTGATGCTTCAGATACTAAATCTGAACTTGACTGGTAGTTAACAGTTGTTCAGGATACGATGTCCCAGTCCTTTGACCTCCATCCTCAACTATGGAAGCCTCGCCCACTCTCAGTCTGGTCAGGTGAACAAGAAACAGTCTGCAGGGCTAAGCGAAGTTCCCCCAGGGAGAAGGAGGAGCCCAGCATTTCTTAGTAACAGGTGCATGTGGTGGTGGGAAGATGTACCGCTCACCTGTTTACCCTGGGATTAATCTTTAGCTCCCTGCAGAGAGCGCCTGGCTTGTTTCAGCACAGCAGGATTTGCCCTGGTGCACATCCTGGTTACTGCTTGACCCTGGAAAATTCACAGGAGGAGGTGAGAGGCTCCAGGAGCAGATAGGGTCCTAGCTCACCCCCTAGCCTCCCTCAGTTCCGTCCTGAGTCCAGCACTTCACCATGAGCGGAGTAGGAATTCAGGGTCCAGTCTCCCCATCCTACAAGGATGTCCTGACCCCATGCAGCATACCCCAGGTGCTTTATAGGAAAAGGGCAGGGTGTGGATTCCACGCACAGATTTGGCCTTGATCGGCTGGGCATGTTGCATGCCCGCCTGGGGGTGCAGTCCTCTCCTATGAGCAGAGAGAGGGGTGCTCTCGATGAGCTCTGGTCCCTTCAGTGCTAACCTTCTAGACAAGGACGTTTAACTGGGCAAGGACATTGGCCAACCTGAGCCTTTAGTTGTATCATGCCAAAGCCTCACCAAAGTTCATCCTGGAAATAATGTGGAAGATTTGGGGATTTTTTTGACACATCACGAAGGAAAGGTTGTGGGTTATTCTTAAGCCGTGGTGATTTCCCCTTGGGGTCAACTTGTTATTTTGTCTGGGGTTTTTTGTTGTTGTTGTTTTCAACTTACTGAAATTCCGGAACTTAAGGTAAGAGTCACACTCCGGAGTGTTAATTTTGGACTACTAGTTGATAGTTCATTTTCTCTGTCAAGTCTAAGGAAAGGGAAATTTTATAAGTCAGAGGCATGACTGTCTGGCCCATTATTTTTCAGTCAACTTACTACATGGAGGGGAACCTAGGTCACCCCGTGTTCCAGACGCCATTTGGAAGGATCGCTGTGAACATTTGCTATGGGCGGCACCACCCTCTCAACTGGCTCATGTACAGCATCAACGGGGCTGAGATAATCTTCAACCCGTCGGCCACCATTGGAGTACTCAGGTCACTAGGAGGGGAGCGTCTACAGGGGTCCCTGGGGCCCAACCATCCAGGCCCAAGGCCAGGCTGCAGGGCTTGGAGGTGCAGCTAGCAGGCACAGTCACCGGATTATCTAAGAGAGCTGAGCCCTAGGGTTGTATATTCTATATTTGACCAGATTTTCAGTGAAAAGAATTTTCAAGATGAAAATTCCTAAAATTGCTAAAAAATTCCTCCTTGTCCCTAAGAAGAGCCACTTTCCTGTAAAACACCAACCTTAACTGATTCTGAACACTAAGATAAAAATAATAGCCTCCAACCTCCCCAGCAGTGTTCAGGATTCACAAAGCCCTGTGCCTAAGAGCCTGGAGCATGCTAGGGGCCTGGCCGGCTTCAGCTCCTGGACCCAGACGATGGGTTCCTGGTCCTCAAGCCTGTAGCGTCCTGCACAAGGAGGGCAGACGTTTGGGTGAGAGAAGGAGCAAGTGGAGGGGTTGTTGCCAAAAGGATCTCTAAGATATCAGTCAAGGAAATGTCTTTCTAACCAGCAAAGTGTTTCCTTTTTGTAACACTTAACAGCCTCACCCCTAAATAGAGACAGAATTGCCTGGTCAAGGTAGAGCCTGCAGAGAGGGAGGAGGGTGTGCTGGCAGCCTATAAGCTCCCAGGCAGGACCCCCAGGGGTCCCTCTTTTAATAAGGGCTGCAGGCGAGCTAAGCTGAGCCTGTTCTGCTGCCTCTCTCTTCCCCAGCAGCTGAGCATTTGGGTGGTTTCCAGTTTTGCATCATTATAAGTAACAGAGCTCTAGGAATTTATGTGCAAATATTTTTCTCCCAACTCACTTCCTCCAGAGCGGGATTCCTGGAGCAGGAGGTGCTGGCTTTTACTCTCTGTGGTCTTTGTTGCCAGTGTCCCAGCAGGGCATGAGTGTGTAGGAGGAGCTCTGTTAGCCCACACCTGTCTCTCTCGTCCTCACTCTCAGCTAAATTTCAGACAGATTTCTTCTAAAGTCAGAGTGTGACATTTGCTTTACCTTTTCTTTTTAGCACAGTGCTCCCTGCTCAAGAGTGACCCCTCTGCATTCAGAGTTTTCACAGCCTGGTCCCTTACCCAGCCCGGAATGCAACCCCCAGTCTGTTACCTCAAGTCCTCTGCCCTGTCCGTTCCCCTGGTGGTCCGGTCCATGTGCAGGAGGGGTGCTGCTGGGTAGTAGAGGGAAGCCAGGCCTTGAAATCCCCTCAGAGTCTCAGGGTGGCTTGGTCACCTGTGACAGCGTCCATTGGTGGTTGTGGTTGGGCTACTTACTGATCATCCGGTCACCCAGCCTGGTTCGACCTGGGGCCGCCCACCAGAGCAGCCCCCTTCTGCCGAACTATGTTCAAGACATTCAGCAAGCCCCATCTCCCTGCAGGGGTCCCTTAGCAACCTGAAGCCCGTCCTCTGGGCACCGGGCCTGAACTGGCCTTTGGACCTGACAGGCAAAGCTGTGGCTTCAGACTCAGCCATCTGCCTGGAGTGTGCAGAGCCCCTCCCTGACGCCACTATCTCGGGCCTTTTTTTATTAGTCTGAATTAGGCAAACAGAAGCACCCAAGTGTAATCTGCTCGTAACTGCTTATATCCTCAGCAGCCTCTTAGGCTTTTTCAAAATGATTGATTTTTTCTTCCTCCACCAAGAATCGCCCAAGCCTTGGCTTTCCAGGGTGTGGTAAGGCTGGCAGTAAAAAGCGTAACAGCATTTGGAGAGCAGTATGTTTCTTGAGCTCTAAAATGCTGTGCTCTTGGAATTGTATCCTGAGGAAGAGTGCTAGGAAAGAGTCCCAGCACTCCGAGAGGCCCAGGCTGGTAGATCGCTTGAGCTCAGGAGTTGGAGACCAGCCTGAGAAAGAGCAAGACCCTGTCTCTACTAAACATAGAAAAATTAGCTGGGTGTTGTGGTAGGCACCTGTAGCTCCAGTTACTGGGGAGGCTGAGGCAGGAGGATTACTTGAGCCCAAGAGATTGAGGTTACTGTGAGCTATGGTGATGCCACAGCACTCTAGTCTAGGTGAGGGAATGAGACCCTGTCTCAAAAATAAAAAAGAAAAAGACATAGAAAAGAGGAGGGAAAGTTGATTCTTGGCTGGGCGCCTATAGCTCAAGTGGCTAAGGTGCCACATATACCAGAGCTGGCGGGTTCGAATCCAGTTCGGGCCTGCCATACAACAATGACAACTGCAACAAAAAAATAGCCGGGCGCTTTGGTGGGTACCTGTAGTCCTAGCTACTTGGGATGCTGAGGCAAGAGAACTGCTCAAGCCCAAGAGTTTGAGGTTGCTGTGAGCTGGGATGCCACAGTGCTCTACCCAGGGTGACATAGTGAGATGCTGTCTTAAAAAAAAAAAAAAAAGTTGATTCTTATTTATGGAAATGCATTCACAGCAGTGTTACTTATAATAGGAGAAAGCTGGCACCGGGAACATGTCCCAGCTGAGTACAGTGCAGCCCCTCATTTCCAGGGGTTATTGTACAACTACTAAAAGATTTTTTTCTGTGGATGATTGTGGAGTGTGGGAAAATGGCGACAGGTGGTATATTAGGATGGTAGGAGTCTGGCTGACGTTCCTGAAATGATAAATGGTTATTTATGGAATTGACAGTGTTTGGAAACACAATGCTGGACAAATCTCTGACAGCTGTAGACAAGCATCAGACCCCGACTTCCAGAACCATCCATGCCTTTCTCTGGCGTCTTTTTTGCCTTCCACGTCAGAGACAGACACACGTGTGCACACACGCAGTGGGTCAGCAGTGGGCCCTTGTTCATGTTCACATCCCACAGGTCTAAGCATACAATAAAGGTGTAATGGCTTGGCGCCTGTGGCTCAGCGGGCTAAGGCGCCAGCCACATACACCTGAGCTGGCGGGTTCAAATCCAGCCCGGGCCCGCCAAACAACAATGACGGCTGCAACCAAAAAAAAAATGGCCGGGCGTTGTGGTGGGCGCCTGTGGTCCCAGCTATTTGGGAGGCGGAGGCAAGAGACTCGCTTGAGCCCAGGAATTGGAGGTTGCTGTGAGCTATAATGCCACAGCACTCTATCCAGGGTGACAGCTTGAGGCTCTGTCTCAAAAAAATAAATAAATAAATAAATAAAGGTGTAATGCTTTTTGGTTAATTGTGTCACCCTGACCACCCCAGGGTGTGTCCCTTGCAGCCTGAGTGGCCAGAGATCTCTGTCATGTGTGCTCATTCATCCAAAAGTCATTGTGCCATCCCCGGGCTGTGTTTTGCCTTCCCACTGGGATTATTTTTAGGGGTTTGTGTACACCACTCTGGGAGTATAGCATACGTCCCCATTCCGCCATCAGATTCTCCACGATTCCCGTACACACTAGACTCTCACGAACCCCGACTTCCTTTCCCTTGGTTGTTTTGAGAGCATAAATTTTATCACCAGCTGTGGATTTGAGTCCTACGCAGAACACTTCCCTGGAGAATTGCAAGAGAGATGTTTTAAGGCAATCGCCCTAAAATGATTTAGTCTATTTTATTCCTGAAAATGTCTTTCACTGGTGTGTTTCTGTAAAAATCCTTTCTGAAAAGTTTTGTCAGCTTGGCTTAGCAGCTGGGGGGAAAAAGCAGCAAAATGAGTCCCCTCAATCAAGCCTGCGATTTTTTTTTTTTCCAAACTCATGAATCCTCCTGAGAATTAGGCTTGTGACAAGCACCCACCTCCTCCACCTACTCCCTGGTTTAAACCAGGTGCACGCTGACAGGAAGAAAGATTTGGGGGCATTTTGTTTCCAGTCACTCAGTGTTTCTAAGGGGGCATTAACCCCTGTCAATCTAGAGCAGGGGTCCTCAAACGACGGCCCGAGGGCCACACGCAGTGGTGTGAATTGTATTTGTTGCCGTTTTGTGTTTTGCTTCAAAATAAGATATGTGCGGTGTGCATAGGAATTTGTTCATGGTTTTTTGTTTTAAACTATAGTCTGGCCCTCCAACGGTCTGAGGGACAGTGAATTGGCCCCCTGTTTAAAAAGTTTGAGGATGCCTGATCTAGAGTCTTTAACGATGTTTCTCAGATAAGAGACAGTTAGTGACAAGACCCAGGGGTTCCATGGCACGTGTTAGTTGGCAGGCTGGGGAAGGTCAGGGTTTGTGGGTGCTGGACTGAGGAGGGCCCACAGCTCCGTTGGACCTGTGGGGCGCCCCCCCAACTTGCCTGTAAGAGAACCAGGGGGTCTATACTTAGAATCTAGAGGTTCATAACAGGAAAATGGGAAGGCAGGCTCGGCGCCTGTGGCTCAACGGGTTAAGGCGCCAGCCACGTACACCTGAGCTGGCGGGTTCGAATCCAGCCCGGGCCCGCCAAACAATGACAGCTGCAACCAAAACATGGCCAGGCGTTGTGTCAGGCACCTGTGGTCCCAGCTACTTGGGAGGCAGAGGTGAGAGTCTCGCTTGAGCCCAGGAATTGGAGGTTGCTGTGAGCTGGGATGCCACAGCACCCTATCCAGGGTGACAGCTTGAGGCTCTGTCTCAAAAAAAAAAAAAAGAAAATGGGAAGGCACTGGGAAATAGGGATGGCTCAGAGGAGGTGACGCTGTTGCAGAGTCTGACCCTCCATTCTGTTAACTACGTTCCTTGCTTGCCTACCCTGACGTCTCCCTTTGGACACTGCTGTGCAAGGCAGCACAGCGGGGTGGGAGAGTCAGGGAGGGGCAGTCAGTTCGGGTGGGCCATGCTCAGCCCTCACAGGCCTTGTGCAAGCTTGTGGGCCCTCAGGTCCCTTCTAATGTTTACTAGGACTGCCCAGTCCAGAAGTGGGTTCCCGAGAGAAGGAAAAGAGGTGGAAGTAGCAGTTATGGAACTTCCGCCACATGGAGCTTCATCTGCACGGTCATTGAGTCTTCCTCTGGGTACATTTCAGAAAAAGAAACCGAGGCTCAGAGTGAGGGGTTGATCCAGAGCTGTCCCCCTCTTCCGGAAGACCATGAGCGGGGCCTCCCCAGAAGGCTGCCTGGGCTTAGGAAAGGTGTGAGGACAAGCCGGCCTGCTTGGGCTCAGGTTTGGGATGAGCCTCAGGTGCAGAGAGGCTCCCTGGCTCTCCCCACCACAGGCCCAGGAAACCACTGGTCAGGCCGCAGCTCAGGGCTGACCACCCATCAAGTCTGGGAAGCTGGCAACCTGTTTGTTCTCATTTCTCTCTTTCAGTGAGTCCCTGTGGCCTGTCGAGGCCAGAAACGCAGCCATTGCTAACCACTGCTTCACCTGTGCCATCAACCGTGTGGGCAAGGTAAGTCCCCAGGTTTGGTGGCCCTGGTGGGGACGTGTTAACACATCTTCTGCCTGTTCCCTCTGGGCATGTCCCACTAATCCTGAGGACCCCCAAATAGGGGAAATTGGTTTGGTCTGTTACTTTTAAAGATATCATGTCCTATTCCTGATTTTTTTTTTCCTGTTTTTGTTTTTTAGCCGAAATTGTTTTGAAAGGCTCTTTGATGTGGTGGTTCTCACCCCGTCACCTCTGAGTATCCGGTTTCTTATTTTTCTCCATTGACCCCAAACACTGAGTGACTTGGACTTCCAAACACAATGCATTTGTTACATAATAATTCTCCTGCTTGTTCTTATTAATCAGATGTCAGACTCTAATTAGAGCATCTTGGGCAGTCTGAGATAACCAAGATTTCCATGCTAAGGTGATCTAAATTATGGCAACATAAAGGAAGTTGGTGTGTTAATTAGCCAGGGGAACCGCAGCGTAGAGAGAAGACACTGAAAACGGTGTGTGGACCCCCCACTCACCCTCTTCACAGACCCCAGGCTGGGGTTTATTATTGCAGGTGGGCCAGCCTCACATGCCTTCCACAGCCCTGAGAACCAGCCTGTGTTCAATGTCTGTCTTTACTAAGTACAGGTTTTGGACAGAACCTGTAGCTCAGCGAGTAGGGTGCTGGCCCCATATACCAAAGGTGGCAGGTTCAAACCCGGCCTCGGCTGAACTGCAAAACAGAAAAATACCCGGGTGTTGTGGCAGGCGCCTGTGGTCCCAGCTACTTGGGAGGCTGAGGCGGGACAATCGCCTAAGCCCAGGAGTTGGAGGTTGCTGTGAGTTGTGTGACGCCACAGCACTCTACAGAGGCAATAAAGTGAGACTCTGTCTCTACAAAAAAATAAATAAATAAAGTACGGGTCTTTACCTTGCTTGTCCGATTCCCCATCACCAGTGCTGGGTGCTCGGTGGGGTCATTTGATAAGTACTTGGTTGCCTGGTGAGTGCGGACCTTCCATCTCACTGTAATTGTTTCCGACCTGACTCCACCTTTGCGGTGCCAGGTCTGACCAAGTGATCTGGAATGACTGACGTGGTGGTGCCACCTATAGGCTCCTCTTACCTCTGTCTTATTTCACAGGAACGCTTCCCATATGAGTTTACCTCTGGAGACAGAAAGAAAGGTATGTTTCGTGAATTGCCATGGTGGTTGCACTTGAAGAATGGGCCTCAGTTTCCCTTTTCCGTCTGCTTCCTCCAGACAGGGCCTGCTCCACAGACCATGTCTACACGCCTGCAGCATGGGGGTCTGATGGGATGTTGATAGGCAGTCCAGGGCTTGGGGAGCGAGTCAGCCTCTGTCCTTCCCCGGGAACTGGTGTGAGGATGGACCAGGAAGGGAGGGAGGCCTTTGTGAGCTTCCTGAAAGAGGGAGGGGCTGTCATCTGCCCTGTAGACCTCTACCTCCTCTCCTTTGACCTTGTCCCAGTACCCCAAGCAAAGTCCCCAGAGCATGGATTGCTTGGGGTGCCTAGAGTCTACAGCATAGGGGCTTTTTAGACAGAATCTCACTGTTGCCCAGGCTAGTAACATCATAGCTTATAGCAACCTAAAACTCCAAGGCTCAAGAGAACATTTGGGCTCAGCGCTGTAGCACAGTGGTTACAGCGCCAGCCACATACACCAAGGGTGACAAGTTCGAACCTGGCCAGGGCCAGTTAAACAATGACAACTGCAGCAAAAAATAGCCACGTGTTGTGGTGGGTGCCTGTAGTCCCAGCTACTTGGGAGGCTGAGGCAAGAGAATTGCTTAAGCCCAAGAGTTGGAGGTTGCTGTGAGCTGTGACATCACAGCGCTCTACCAAGAATAACTTAGTCAGGCTCGGCGCCTGTGGCTCAACGGGCTAAGGTGCCAGCCACGTATACCTGAGCTGATGGGTTCGAATCCAGCCCCGGCCGCCAAACAACAAGGACGGCTGCAACCAAAAAAAAAAAATGGCCGGGCATTGTGGTGGACGCCTGTACTCCCAGCTACTTGGGAGGAGGAGGCAGGAGACTCACTTGAGCTCAGAAGTTGGAGGTTGCTGTGAGCTGTGATGCCACGGCACTCTGTCCAGGGTGACAGCTTGAGACTCTGTCTCAAAAAAAAAAAAAAAAAAGTAACTTAGACGCTCAAAAAAAAAAAAATAAAATTGCTTAAGCCACTGGAGTAACTTGGGCTGCATCCAGGACCACACCTGGCTAATTTTTTGTTTTTACGAGAAATAGGATCTCACTCTTTCTCAGGCTAATCTTGAAATCCTGAGCTAAAGCAGTCCTCCCAAAGTGCTGGGATTACAGGCCTGAGCCACTGCGCCCAGCCTTGACAGCTGGTTTTAAGCCCAGGGCACGTGCCACCTCTGCTGGGAGTCCCACACCCCCAGGCCCCGCATCTCTGGGCAAGTGTGTGAGAGGTAGGGGCTCTCCCCCTTACCAGGGAAATATCTGGACTAACTCAAGAGTATCCCCAGGAAGCTGGAAGAGGCTAAGCAGTTCTTTTCCGGCAACACACTTCCTGGAAGGGTCCCAGGTGCCCCCCTTAAGGCTTCAGACTTCCAGGGGCTCCAACCTTGTGAGGCTGCCTGTAGACAGGTGCAGAAGAAGCAGGGAAATGAGCATCCACTGGGCACCTGCTATGTCCAGGACTGTGCTTGGCCCTACCTGCCTGCTCCTTGCCTGTAGGGCAGCTGTTGGGAGCTGAAAATAGAAAAATATCCGGGTGGGGCAGCTCCTGCGGCTCAGCGAGTAGGGCACCGGCCCCATATACTGAAGGTGGCAGGTTCAAGCCCGGCCTCAGCCGAACTGCAAAACAAAAAAATAGCTGGGAGCTGTGGCGGGCGCCTGTAGTCCCAGCTACTCGAGAGGCTGAGGCAAGAGAATCGCTTAAGCCCAAGAGCTGGAGGTTGCTGTGAGCAGTGTGACGCCACGGCACTCTACCCAGGGCGATAAAAGTGAGACTCTTTCTATAAAAAAAAAAAAAAAAAAAAAAAAAGAAAGCATATCTTTGCATCTCAAACTTGCTTCTTTTTTTGGACTCACTATTGTAGTGGGCACCACCATCTTCTTAACCACCCAATTTAAAATCTTTCAGTATTCTTTGTTAATTTACCCCTCATATCCAGTCAGTTGATAAGTTTTGTGAACTCCACAACTCTTATACTACTTACATCTCTTGTCTACAGTTTCTATTGCTGTCACCTTAGTTTCTAGCCTAAAGCTATATGGACTATCATAATAAAATACTACACACTAGGTGGATTAAACAGTAGACATTTATTTTTTCACAGTTGTGGAGAATCAGAGTTCACAATCAAGGTACCATATTGTCTAGTGTCCGAAAGCTTTTTTCCCTGGCTTGTAGATGGTCACCTTCTTGCTGTTTCTTCACATGGCCTTTTTACTCTGCAGACACCGAAAGAGAGATCGAGATCTGGTATCTCTTCCTATAACAACAGTAGTCCAATTGGATTATGACCCTATCCTTATGACTTCATTAACCCTGATTACTTCCTTAAAGGCCCAAGTCTCTAAATGTGGCCACATGTGGGCTACAGCTTCAATATATGAAATTGCACAGCATACAGTTCAATCCGTAACATCTACACTATTGGATTAACCTTGTAATTGTAGTCACCCACAACCCTAGTCTTTCTTCCTGCTTAATCCCTCCCATTCACCCTTACTTCACCAACTGTCCTTATCAATTATTTCTGCTGATTTTCTATATCTTTAAACTTTAGAATATCTTAGGTCTCAGTCCTCAGCCACCTGTTCTCTTTTTATTTACTCTCTCAGTGAGCTCTCCTTGTTCTTATAACCTCATATGTCATCTCTTTGTTGGATTTTTTTGAAAATTATACATTCAACTTAAACCTCTCCTCTGAGCTCCAGACTGGTATATGCCTGGTTTTTCTTTTCTTTTCCTTTTTTCTTTTTCTTTTTTTTTTTTTAATGTCATTCCTTACATCTAAAACTGGAGTCTTGTAGCACCCTGTTCAGACTTACTTCTCTTTCAGTGTTCTGACTTAGCAAAATGTCTCTACTATTCACCTGGCTTCTCAGGCCATAAAACCGAGGAGTCAATCTTCAACAATATTAGCTATGCATAACACTTGACATCTAATCTGTCAGCAAGTCCCATCAGTTTAACCTTCAAAGTTACAAAATAATTCTTGTAGCTCCTCTCAAAAGAAATATTCCAAATCGGATCACTTTTCATCACCTTTATTGGTACATCCCTCATCTTGTCTTACCTAGGGTACTGAAGTAGACTCCCAACTAGTGTCTACCTCTAATCTTGCCCACTCTATAAACTGTTTTCTCTTGTTTGTTATGATATTCTACTTTTGGATATAATCTGTAAATCTGTAATATAATCTATATAGAAACCATAGTGCTCTTTCAAAAATGTAAATCAAATCTCCTTTTTCTCCAGTTTAAAATAATTAATGTTAATTATTATTGCTTAATAATTATGTTCTTATTATTAGTAATGAATAATTAAAATAAAACACAATTACAAAGAAATAAACTTAAGCTTAAGTTAGACTGTAAATAAATAATAACTCCAATTTTATACATTTTCGAAGAAGCTCTGGATGACTCCAGAGAATTTCTCCTGGAGGGTCCTGATGAAAACAATCTTAGCTGAGACTATATAATTCTCTTCCAAAAATGTTGGGACATGTTTTCCAAATTGTTTAACTAGACTTTCATTTAGGAGCCATAGTTATTTTATAAAGTAATTATATAATTACATTTATGAAAAATATGTTGTCTGCTGAAAATATCACCAGGCGTAAAATAAAAGTAGACAAATTGTTATGTAAAATCATAACAGTACAAAAAAAAAAAAAAAGAAAAGAAAAGAAACTTTCCTTTGGCAGTTATTTCTTACCACTCCCAATTTTTCTGTTCCACACTAGTTAATGCTGGCTTTCTTCCTATTTCTTCCCCTAGAATATTTTTTCCCCATATCACACTTCATTCAATTCTTTCTTCAAATACAAACTCTGCAGATAAGTCTTCCCTATCTAAAATAATTATTTTTCTCTTCACAAACTCAACTTTTTTTACCCTCTTTTCTTTTTTCTTTATATCATGTCTCACCAAGTGAAATTTTATTTATTTAATCTCTTCATCATATCTCAATCTGTGCCCTCCATATTACAAACTCCTAGCAATGCCTGGATCACAGTAGGTAATTAGTTAATGTGTATTAAATGAATAAGTGAAACTATTCAGATTCATGTTCCCATATAATTCTTCCTAATGTTCAGCCCTTAAAATTTCTGTATGATTGGCCGGGGCAGTTCTCCCACGATGGCTCTGCACGGCCCACAACCAAACACTGGTAGCTCCATCTGGCTCGGTGGCTCAGTCGGGAGCCCCAGACAACACTCCAGGACCTCCGCACTCTTGCCCCAGTTCTCCTAAGGCAGTTCAACCAAGTGCCAAGTCCAAAAGAAACCCAAACAGCTCACAGACACAGTGGAACTCCCAGGATAGCTGAAATGAGGTAGAGAGGAAGTTCCCTCTCCAGCTGGACTTTTTTGCTGCCTCTAGAATCAGTGGTCACTGTGGTCAGCCCTGGTTCTAATCAAGTTACACTAACATCATTTGATATAGTCAACTCAGTCACTTTCTAGGAAACCATGGATGAACAGCGCCTGTGCCTCAGTGAGTAGGGCGCCAGCCCCATATACCGAGAGTGGCGGGTTCAAACCCAGCTCCTGCCAAACTGCAACTAAAAAAAATAGCTGGACATTGTGGCAGGCACCTGTAGTCCCAGTTACTTGGGAGGCTGAGGAAAGAGAATTGCCTAAGTCCAGGAGGTGGTTGCTGTGAACCGTGTAATGCCACGGCACTCTAGCGAGGGTGATAAAGTCAGACTCTGTCTCTACAAAAAAAAAAGAAACCATGGTGAAATAACATTGCTGTTGTCATTTACTTTACATTTTCTTTTCATAAAATCTCAAACAAGGTATATTAAATGCTTATTGATAATACCTATTCCCTCTGTACTTTTGATATTGGTCACTAAGAAAAAGAAAAGAAAATCCTCTGCCTGGTTAATATTATTTGCCTAATTTTCAACTTCTGTTTATTTTGACTGATCTTATTACATGATGTTAAATCTAATATACATATTGCCAAAAAAAAAAATTTCTGTATAGCTACCTCATCACTGATTATTCTACCCCTACAACCCACCCCCTCAATAAAAAGCAGCCAAACAAAGTGAGTACATTAGTACCTTCCATTTCAAACAAGCTTAAGTTATTATTCCAACACACTGTTTAATTTTATCACATATGTTTTAGAGAACTATAAACTGTTTTTATGTTAACTAAATAAACATCAATATCAAGGGGTAACTTTTTTAAATCATTCATTTTGTTTTAGATCAGTCTCTTAATGGACCTCTTACAAATAGTGATGGCAGAGAGCTCCGGACAGGAATCAAGAGAAAACTACTTAGTGCATCAGAAGAAGATGAAAGCATGGGAGGAGAAAAGAAAGAGAAAAAAGAAACAAAAGAGAAATCCCATTTATCCTCCTCAGAGAGTGGAGAGTTAGGATCAAGTTTAAGTTCTGAAAGTACCTGTGGCTCTGATTCTGACTCTGAATCAACTTCCAGAACAGATCAAGATTATGTAGATGGAGACCATGACTATAGCAAATTTATACAAACCAGGCCTAAAAGAAAACTCAGAAAGCAATATGCTAATGGAAAAAGAAACTGGAAGACGAGAGGCACAGGAGGAAGAGGCCGATGGGGAAGGTGGGGTAGATGGAGTAGAGGAGGCAGAGGAAGAGGAGGCAGGGGTCGTGGGGGTCGAGGAAGAGGTGGAGGTGGTACTAGGGGGAGAGGGAGAGGAAGAGGTGGAAGAGGTGCTTCTAGAGGAGCCACCAGAGCCAAACGAGTACGTATTGCAGAAGACGAATTTGATACCATGTTTTCTGGACGTTTCACTAGACTGCCTCGAATTAAGACAAGAAACCAAGGCAGGAGGACTGTTTTATATAATGATGATTCTGACAATGACAATTTTGTGTCCACTGAGGATCCTCTGAATCTTGGTACATCCAGATCAGGCAGAGTGCGTAAAATGACAGAAAAAGCCAGGGTTAGCCATCTTATGGGATGGAATTATTAACAGTTAATAAATTTAGAATAACTTAAAAAATTCAATGGCCTTCTACTGCAGGGAATTTACCAGGAAATCTACAAAGCAAGTTGTGTGGGGACTTCTGCTTCCTTTCACATTGGTGCTTTTCCATTTACGCCAGTATACATTTGTTTCAAGACTTTTGATCTCCACACTTCATTTGTTCTAACAAGCCTTACTCATTAGGCCTTAAATTAAAAGAAATTCTGCCCCCTACACACACATAAACACGCAAACATGCACACACACTACAGATTTACTATATTAAAGGAGCATTCAGCTTCTTAAGACTAGCATGACATTTTTATCTCAATAGAATATCCCTCTTTTGCTTTTGTATCACAGACTTTTAGCACCTTCTTATAGAATTTTATATAGTTTGTTTTTGCCATTTTGATTCCTATACCCAATAATAATAACTTTTGCACAATACACCAATCCTAAAGGCAGCTATTAAATGTTTACAGTTTCTATATTGTAAGAACGATCTGGATTATTTTACTCTTCCCAGGCCAAACTTTCATGAATTGTACTAAACTGAAGTATATATTTATACTACAGTTTTTGGGGGGGTGGGGGGCCTTGATATTCTTTTCATTGATTTGCTTAATTCACATTAAAGGTAAGAAAGGGTTGGTGCCTTGTAAATACGTAGCAAATCTCTGTGGTGTGTCTTGATGTGTGCATTAACTTTATTAAAAAAGAATACTTGAGGTATCAATCTAGACAAGGTGCCAAATGCAAAAGTTTCTTGCATCCATTTTCTTTTTCCTATTATATTTTATTGCATTAATAAAACTTGTGTAGCTTAAAGAATAACTTAAACATTTGAAAAATCCTCATCCACAAAGAATGACTTTGAACAGTAGCTCAGCTACCTCTTAACTACAACTACTGGAAACATTAAGGAAAATAGATGATGTTATTCATTACTGACTAAGAAATAGAACAAGCTTAGTAGGACTGTATACTCGTAAGTTATAAGCTGAGAGGTTAATTATTGGCTCTCAAATTATAGTTGTAATTAACGAATTTTCATAAATATAGTATGCTCTACCTTAGGCTTTCTTAGAACATATTTGTGTAATTAGAGTTGGGCTACTGCTTGTATTTCTGCTACCACTTACTATTTAACAGCTATGAGTTACTGGTTTTATTTGAATCTTAAAACATCTAATTTAAGTTGGATTGTTTTGGCTAACTAGTATATTGAGCCAACTTTCATAGGTTCTTCTCATATCATTCCAAAAGGGTCTTCTGTTTTAGTCTTTTAGAAAAGAACCTTATTGCACTGCACACTGATTTTGAATCATTATTTTATAGGTGGATATAATCTTTAACAACTCTGAATGGTCTTGTTTACAGTAGAGTGCACATGGTTCCGTAAGTGAGCTTGAGTTCCAAGATCAATTTTACTCCTCAAATTTGAGATTGCAGATTTGCTAATTTGTTAGATACTTAAATTTTTGTGAGAGGGATAATATTGGTCTCTGTTTTATAACAGCAAATTTGTTGCACTTAAATCAGACTTGTGGGATGAAACAGACTTCTTAATGTATACCTAGTTATCCCAGGATATTTCTTATTGTGTTTTTTCATGCTTCCAGTCATTTCATGCATCTGAAAATCCTTAAGTACAGAGGAAGGAGTACACACATAACTTTGCTTTTTTGATAGGGTCAGGGGTGGGGGTTATTCTTGGACTAACATCTTTAAGCAGTTTCACTTGCAGTAGAAATGATGTTCAGGCTTTAAGAAAGTATTGTTGAAAATTGTTAATGGCACTAACTTCTGCTACTGGACAATAGACCAAGCTGATATTTTTTGTTATAGTCTTTTTTTCCACTAAACCAAAACTACTGGTTGTAACTCACCTGCCACTTTTAACCATAGTATAGATTCAGAATGTTTCTAGTTGAAATTATATTTGATTTTTACCAAAATGTACTGTTTTAGTTTTTCATCTCTTGGGCATTTAGACTAAAACTGTGCCTGTGTTTTCCTGAAACCAATAACACTTTGGCCTACCCTAATCAAAGTAATGTAGTTACTTAAATTCCTGGATATACCCAAATGTGGATCATGTGTGTCATTTTAGTGTGAATTTTTTTGTTGACATTCTTCTATAAAGAGTTGACCTCCTAAAATGTAGAAGAATTGCCATTTGTGTGATTTTAGCTTTCTGGAGTTTTATTTATAATTTATTTTGAAAAATAAGAATGCCACAGTTATTCCCCAAATGTCAAGATTTTCTAGGTTTAGGTGATTAGAATAATAAGGCTGAAGACATTTTAAAGCATATTTTATATGTAGTGAAATACTGTGAAAATACTAGTGAACAGCATTTTGCTGTAATGTTGATTTAGTTACCAGGGTATGTTAGATGAGCATAGTTATCATTTATTACAAAACAAACAGATAATGTTCTGTTTGCATGCAAATTATTTTAATAAGTATGAAAATAAAAGTTTGGAAGGTAATATTTTTACTTTTATACCTGGATTTTTTTTTCCCAATTCATACATTACTTTTTTTTGTTGTTGTATCTCCTCTTATGAATGTGTTGTAATTTGAAATATCTCATTGAATATTTAACTATTTTAATTGTTCAAGGCCCTTTAAACCTAAATAATGTCTGGGTGTAGCCAGTGCAAAGCAAGTTGGAAATAAGATAAAAATTTTGAAGAAAATCTAAATCTTAAATAAGTTGCTAAGCAAAACCACTGTTATGTTTAGATCCACGAGAGCATACACATGTATAAGCCTAATCCTGTGCTATATATGAATAGTCAGTGAGCTCTGATATTTCTCATAGATGCTAATAATGTTTAAATTCCCAGCGTTAAGATCTTAGCATGTGTACATATTGAAGAAACCTGAATTATATATTTTTGTCTATGGCTTGCTGTGTATATCTCTTCCAGCAATAGGATGCTCTCCCAAACATTCACTAGCCTATTAGCCTAATGAATGAATTTGTTTTTATATATACATATACATATGTATATACACTTGTGTGTATGTAGTTTTCTTCCCCCTAACTTGACATATTTTATCTCAAACATAAAGAAGGATATTTTATATGGAGGAAACAGTCTATCAAATCTTTCCCTCTCTCTGGCCCTTAACCTGTATATGTACTACATTATCGTCCATTTCATTATGCCTTCTAGATAACCAATCCATGTATTTTCATGTAACTGTGTTCCTATTTTCTTTTAATATGTCCTTCTTTTGTTTTGTTTTTTTTCTATTTCCCTCACAAGAGATCAGGATTGTGCTACAATTCTTCCCTACAGCACTTTGTTTCACCCAGAGTCAAAGAAAATGAGTAAAATACATAAATGTCATTCTATAGACCTGTTGTGTTTAGATGTATAACTCATACTTCAATGCTTTGAGGTACATTTGAGTGATTTTTATTTTTGTTATTTTAATACCATAGATTGTCATCAGACAATAACAGTATAAAAGAGAAAGATGTGAATGCCACTTCTAAGTTCTTTATAAAACTTTTTTGAGCACTTTTCTAAGTTTGTATATTTCATGAACACCTTATTACTCATTTTGTATATCTTAGGAATCATTTTATACACATTTACCAACTGGTCCTTATCTTCAAAGTTAGAATTTTCATGTCCATGAAGAGGATACTTGCATCAAGTATAATTTTCAGTATACTTTGAGTTTCACCCTTTTAAATAATTGTAACATTTTGAGTTCTGAACTGAATAGTTTAGTGTTCTTGGGGAAGAGATGGGACTTTTGACATTTAAATCTCCAACATTTTTTTAGTATATAAGGCTTTATGAAAATTTTATTAAAATAGTATATTTGGAGGTCACTTTTAAGGCTTGTTTTAAAAATTAGTGTGAAAATATTTCCATGCTTGCTTACTTTTCACCTCTTAGCAAATTTTCTTTCTTAAATTTTGATAACCAAATTTACCAAGTCTTTGATTAAATTCCAATATGAAGTTAAAATGTTTTATGGTGCTGTATTTTGTGGAATATGGATAATACTCAAGTTTCTTGGTATTAATTTCTTATATAGCCTTATTTTCTTTGTCTTTCCTGCGTACTTTTATCTTCACTTGTCTTTCCACAATGAAGAATGTAATTTAGCATACTTCAACAAGACTGGGAATTTCTGATTCATTGATGGGAGAAGTGTATAAAGGCCCTAGAGTTCAGAGTTAAGATGTATTCGTTAATTTCTTTGTATGCCCATTTCTTATGTCTATCTTAAATTCTAGAATATGAGATTTGACATATAAAAGCATGATAAATATTTTCTAAAAAAATAAAACTATTGAATACATTCTGAAACTGCCATTGGTAATTGGCTCTTAAAATAGCATACGGAATTATTTAGAAATCCAGTTGGGAAATGTGTTTTTACATGTGTCACCAGGTACACACTAAGCAGTACTACAAATGTTAATTCTTTAAACAATAATTGTGGTGATGGCAATCAGTAATTTATTTTTTTGTCCTGTAACTTATCATCCTTGTCTTCTGTAATCCCTTATACAGTATTAACAAAACTGTACCTTATGTTTGTTCTTAGTATCCACAATTTTTAAGATGGAAAATCATTAATAGTTGATGTGATGTTGTATTGGGCAAAATGTCCATTAAACTAAAATTCAGTAAAGAAAGGTAAACTAAACTGGCTTGGTTTATAAGAGATGTTTTTGTATGGCAGTTGTCAGTCATTATAAGCAATTATTTTCAAAGACAAAAAACTGGACTAAGTTGTTGCCATTCTTTATGGGATGTTTACAATAAAATTCCAAGTTGTTTGGAATCAGTTGCACTCTTGCTGCTTTATGCCTTAACTTCTGTATCAGCGATAAATTAACAAGAAGAAATATATGAATTTACTTTTCCATTATCAGCTTTAGAGATTATAACACAAAATTCTTAAATCTTTTATGTTTCTTTGTCATAGAATATCATATTTTATTGCTATTACTTTTTTAATTTGGGAAAATAGGGTGTTTCGATCTTAGAAAAGGTTTTTGTTTTTTGCCTTAGTCATTGCAGATAACCTTTGGGTCAGTTTCAGATAATAAATATAGTAACATTTTAAATATGGGTGGCCTAGTACATTAAATAACAACCTGAAAAGTATTAGTCAACACTTTGTTTTGTAGAACTTTTCAAAGTATATAATGTATTTATTTCTTATAAATTTTAACAACCGTACTGAGAATGCTTGGCATTTTCAATATATATAGTCAAATTGCCTTCAAAGTTAAATATACTATAGATAGTGCTTTAAATCAGTGTATGTGTATGAGGGGAAGGAATGAGGAGAGAGGTAACTTTTGATCCAGGATCTGAATGCCCTAACAGGAGGATTCACTCATCCTAGGTCTGAAGCTATACAGTTACCCATAATGTTTCTCCCACTGGCAAGAACTCTACTAGGTTAAATCAAAGTAAGCCAGCCAAAGACTAGAGTATTTTTTATACATACACTATGTATTTTGTGTATTTATCATCAAGAAATAAGATATTTAGAAAAAAAAAAACCTCCTTTATCTTCTGGCATATTTAATGGCTGTGAAAGCCTAATTTTTCACAATATACAGAGACTGAGATAGAGATAAGTTGTTTGGTATTTTTGTTTAGTTGCTTGATGGGAAATAAAGAGTGTTTACAATAAAACACTGCAGTTGTATTCAGAAAAAAAGATTCATTTTTTTTTTCTTAGTTGAGAAGGTCAAGAATAAAGTGTTCTCTGTCCCATCTCTTAAGTATATGTCCCTGGCAATTTAGAGTTACCTTTCAAAAATGGACAATAGAAGTTGAAAAGAGTGTATTGAGCCTGTGAATTGATTTTTTAAATGGATTTTTTGTGGGATATTTAAGCCTATATACTTAACAGTTATTTTCTCAAGTCTTTTATGTAAATACTTAAGGGATTTTCTATGCTATATAATACTGGTAGAACCAATATGACATTAAATAAAGTGAAATTTTCATGGTGTCAATTTTTCCCCAAGGTTTGAAGAAAACATTTTCACTTTTTTTCCATTCTATGTTACTTTAGAAAATTTCCCATTGCCAGCTGTGATAATTGCCTTACTAAAGTTACTTTTCACCTGTAGATTACAAATATGTAGTAGGAAATTTTAAGTTATCAACAAATTTATAGTTAATTTGATATTGAATACTTTAAAAAATATTTCTGATGCTAGTATTCTTTTAATAATTTGTAAATTTTGAATTGCAACTTGGCCTGCTCAGCATCTTTATGGTTCTCTTCAATTTTATAAGTTTTGTAGTAAATATATGAAGAAATAAAAACATTTCAAATTGTTTAATTTAACTTATTAATACTAATTGGTAGAGTTTATTGATTTTAGGGAAGCTTTTGTGGTTGATTTGTCTTGTTGCAGTTCTAATTAGTGTTTGTATAGCAACATGTTAATTTATATTAGCAATCCATCATGTAATTTAAATTAGTAAAGCTGTCTTTAAGGTACCCCTTTGCCTTTAAGAAAATAAGATTTTCAATATGTTAAAGTGAGATTTGTATTCTAAACTGTATAATAGATCATTTTTAGAGAAGTATTTGTTACCATTGGGTATTACTCATCTAATATATTAATAATGAAGTGCTGTTCTGAATTATTTCATATGTTAATTTTTAATTTATACATTAGAGCCAATCTTGTATATAAAAACATAAGTTTTAATGTCTAACTGGCCCCATAGAACAGAAAATAAGCCCATAGTCACTAAATTACCGAGTAATGTGTTTCATTTTAGGATGTTCGTCTTCATTTTTATTCTAAATGTGGTTATTTTCATGATAAGGAAAAGTAATTTTTAAGGCAAAATAATAGTTTTGAGTTTATGGTATTTACCTTTTTGCTTTCCAATTGTCTCCAAAGTTTAAGACTGGTGAATAGTGTGACAAGTTTTAACATGAAAAATCTTGTATCAGTTTCCTTATAATTATTCAAGGAGAAAGTGCAGAGAATTATCTGAGATAATGAGTCCTATTCTGTTCAAAATATGGATGGGGATCTCCTTCATAGAAGATATTTCCAAGCAAAAAATTGTAGGCCACACTTTGTATATCACTGATAAGAAATGACTAAAGGAAGATTAGACTTTTTCTTCCAAGAACATTTTAATTTGTTTATCAACATTTATTGCCTACCTTCTACATGCTAAGAACTATAATTTTATAAAGAGATTTATACTTTACAAAGTCCATCTGTGGGACTCAATTAGACATCAGATTGATACTAACAATAAATTCCATTTTTCAGATTAGAAAGATGAATTTTAGTAAAATACTTTACCTAAGCCCACGTGGCTGATAAATAGAAAAGCCTTGATTCATCCCGGATATCAACTTCCAGGTTTCTAGTCTTAGTTATCATATATTATTAATGGCATGATTTTGTTGTATTTTTATTCTTCCCAATCTCAGTGAAATGGAGATTCTTAAGTCATGTGTGTGTATATCTTGAAGATCACATTTCCTTTCGCTTTTAACTCATGTCATTTAATAGAGGACTCTGAAGTGTGACTCTTTGAACCACATAGTACTTTTGGAAGGTGGTAGTTAGGGGCTAAATTTTTAAAGTAACTAGATTTTAAAGCAGAAAAATTAATGAAGCACTTAGAGCGCATATCTTACACAAACTTGTAAAAGACCAAATGCCCAAGAAAAGTGTAAACAATTTACTCTTATCTTATTTTAAGGTGAATTGTACTAATAACGCACACAAGTGTGCTTTGTGCATAATACGCAATTAATCAGTTATTGCAGCCTTCTATACTATATGCCCCCTTGCTGGTGCAAAGACCTATATCGTTTTTCCTCTTCTGAGTTCAAATGGGTTACAGGTACAGTTCCCAGAGAATGCAGCAGAGTTCCTAACTTAATCCCTGGGTTTAATTTAGGGTTTTTGTTTTGGAGTGTTTTATCCCTACCTTCTTTGAACTGTTGAGTTTTACTCAACACTCAATGCATCATCCCCCTTTATGACAATACATATCTCAACTCCTTGGAATCATTTTAATTATTTCGGTTTCTTTTCCCTAACTAAGACTTTGAGGAAGGAGTGGTGATTGCTAAGGGTTCAGGTAACACTATGAATAAGTGAATTTGAACCCCTGCTCATTTGAATTTTATAACAATTCTGTCACAGTGTATGTGATTATTAGGGGAAAGAGTTTCAATCAATTTAACCCAGGACTAAATGTGTTTACTCTCTTTATATATGGTTCCTGGCATTTACTTCGGGCTCATTCGTATTTCACAAAGCCACTTTGTCTTCGGAACACCTTCCACTTACTCTAATCCTCATCCAAGGACAGTGTGTTGGCTTCTAGTACATAAACCATTGAGTTCTTCTATCAACAAAGATTGCTGTAAAAATCAAAACAGAAATAGGAAATAGAGTATATTAATTTTGGGGCTCCCTAATTTCTAATAAGTCAGATCTGGTTTATTGGGGCCTCAAAATAGGAGGATTTATTTTTCTAGATAGATAAGCATAGCAGGTTTGGCTAACTGGTTATACTTAACACTAATATTTGCTTGTATTTGGAGGGAAGGGAAAATAGACTTAAATAAAACAATCCAGTCTGTTACTAAACACGTAAAAAGCAAATAGCAATACTTTCAATGGAAAAGAAACCAAACTATAAAATAAGTTAAAGAGATTCATTCTCAGCCGAATTTAATGACTCTGACCCCAAACCACATCTAAGAAGTCTTGAGCAAGTAGACTTGTGGTGGAGTTACAGTGTGAATTTATACATTTTAGGGAGGTAAATTTAGAGGCAAAGTCATAAATCAATATGTGGAAGACATTGATTTCTCCCAAAAAAAGTGGGACATTTCAAAGTGGGAGCCCACAGGTAGATTTGAATATTCTTCAGTTAACACTTGTCTGAAAGAGTTAGGCTTTGGCTAAAAGACCAGAAGTCATTGGAAATGAATGCTTGAGTTAAGGTAGGGGTCTGTTGATCAGACACAAACTACAGGACTTTTGTCCAGACTCAAGTGGTTTGTCATGTGTATCAAGGTATATCTTGCACAGCCTTATGCTTCTTAATGAGCCACAAAGAACATTTCTAAAAAGGGATGGGCATGTGATGGGATATGTCTGATCTTCTTTATCATAATAAGCAACTCAGTTTTAGGGGATCCCTTTGGCCAAGATGGGGTCCACTCAGGCACTGGGGTAGATAGAAACTTAGTATTTTGTTTTAATTCACCATTACCCCTTTTTGTCATCATCTTCCAGAGGCATCACCAATGGGGAAACTCTTGTCCCATCCATTGCCAGCTCAGTGTTGTTACATGCCTGAGGCCCATCCAGGTCCTTGGTAGGACCCTTGGGACCAAGAGGACTGAAGAGCTAAAATGGCTTACAGCCAATTAAATGTTTTAGGCTAGATGGGACTGGAGGAGAGCAGGTACTCCTAAAAATTTTCCCTTTTCAGTAAAATGATCATAAAAACCAAAATATCAAAGGTGAGGCTACTATGAAGGGTATTGTGTCTGTGATTTGATTCTCAGACTCACTGTGATTAGCATATATGAAAGCTACTGATTTGTGAACATTGATTTTATAACCTGAGATACTGCTATAATTCTTGATCACTTCTAAAAGTTTTTTAATTGAGTCCCTGGGGTTTTCCAGTGAAGAGGGAAAATTTGGCCGCCTCTGTCCCCATTTGAATACCCTTGATCTTTGCTTCCCTGAGTGCATTGGCTAGGACTTACAGCACTATGTTGAATACCAGTGGTGATAGTAGGCATCCTTGTCTGTTCCTGTTCTGAGTGGAAATGCTTTCAGTTTTACTCTATTCAATACGATGTTGGCTGTGAATTTATTGTTAATGACCTCTATCAGTTTAACAATTGACCCACCTATGCCAGTTTTTTTAAGTGTTCTTAGGAGAAAAGGATGCTGAATTTTTTCAAATGCCTTTTCTGTATCTATTGAGCAAATCATATGGTCTTTGTTTTTGATTTTATTTATGTGGTAAATTACATTTATAGATTTATGTATGTTTAACCATCCATGAATACCAGGGATAAAACTCACTTGATCATGAAGTATAATGTTTTTTAGTATGTAGCTGTAGTCTGTTTGCTAGGGTCTTATTGAATATTTTTCCATCAATATTCATTAATGATATTGGCTTATATTTTTTCCTTTTTTGTTGGATTTTTTCCTAGTTTTGGAATCAGAGTGATATTTGCTTTGTAGAACATATTGGTAAGAATTCATTCCTTCTCTGTGTTTTGGAATAAGTTATGCATTATAGGTACTAGTTCCTCTTTGAAGGATTGGTAGAATTCTGATGTGAAACCATCTGGTCCAGGGCTTTTCTGTTTTTCTTTTTGGAATATTTTGTATTATTGATGCAATTACAGTGCTTGATATAGGTGGCATGATTCCAGGTATTGGTCTATTTCCTCTACATTTAAAAATTTTTAGGCATAGAACTTTTTGCCATAATCATTGAGTATCTTTTGTATTTCTCTGGTATCTGTTGTTATTTCCCCTTTTTCCTTTCTGACTGAGGTTATTAGAGATTTTTTTCTTTTATTTACTTAATTTTTATTAAATAATAACTGCATACATTTATGGAGTACAGTATGATAATTTGATATACAATATGGAATGCTTAAATCAACTAATGAAAGATCTTACTTTTCTGTTTCTGGTTAATCTGGCCAAGGGTTTATCAATTTTTTTTATTTTTTATTTTTATTAAGTGTACATTACTGCAATTATAGGGTACAATGTGCTGGTTCTATGTACAATTTGAAATACTTTCATCAAACTGATTAACAAAGCATTCAATGCATTTTCTTAGTTGCTATGTTAAGATATTTATATTCTACACTTAGTAGATTTAACATGTACCCTTGTAAAATGCATCATAGGTGTGGTCCCACCAATTACCCTTTCTCTACTCATCCTTCCCCGTCCTCTTTCCTCTTTCCCCTTCATCTTGGGCTGTATTTGGGTTCTAGCATTCAGATGGAAGTGTGGGTGCTTATAAATTGCTTTCAAAGTAGGGCTAAGTACATTGGATACTTTTTCTTCCATTCTTGAGATACTTTGCTAAGATGAATATGTTCCAGCTCCATCCATATAAACATAAAAGAAATAAGGTCTCCATCCTTTTTAAGGCTGCATAATATTCCATGGTGTACATATACCACAAATGTATTAATCCATTCATGGGTATAGAGGTACCTGGGCATTTATTAATTTATTAAGCTTTATAAAGAACAAACTTTTTGTTTCACTGATCTTCTGAATAATTCTTGTGTTCTCAATTTCATTTAATGGTGCTCTGGTTTTGGTTATTTCTTTTCTTCTGCCAAATTTGAGGTTGGATTCTTCTTCCTTTCTCAGTTGCTTAAGATGGTCTGTTAGGTTGTTGATATGCTCTCTTTGTATTTTCTGAATAAAGACATCTAATGCTGTAGATTTTCCTCTTAGGACTGCTTTTGCAGTATCCCACAGGTTTTGATAGCTTGTGGCTTCATTATTATTTTGTTTGATAAATCTAATTATTTCCCTTTTAATCATGTCTTTGACTCAGCTGTCATTCAGCATGAAGTTATTTCGTTTCCATGAGTTTATATGGATATGAAGATTTCTCTTGGTGTTCAATACAACTTTTTTTTTTCTATGATGGTGTGAGAAGATACAAGGAATGATCTTTATTCTTTTAAATTTGTTGAGCTTAGATTTGTGTCCTAAGATAGGATCATTTTTGAAGGATTATCATGGGCTGATGAGAAGAATGTGTACTCAGTTTTATTAGCATGAAATTTTCTGTATATATATATGTTAAGTCCATTTGTTCTAGGGTTGTGTTTAATTTAAGTCCATCACCTTTTTTGTTTGTTTGTTTTTTAGTTTCTGCTTGGAAAAACTGTACAGTTCTCTTAGAAGGGTGTTGGAATCTCTAAATATCATGAAGGTGGAAGATGTCATCTTGTTCAAATCATTTAGGGTTCATTTTATGTACCTAGTAGTGTTTAGGTTGGGTGCATAGATACTAAGAACTGAAATCTCTTCATGTTGTATGCTTCCCTTGATCAGTTGTGTATACCTTATTTTGTGGTTTAAATTCAATTGCATGTTCAAATAAGGTTGAAATCCCTGCTTTTTTTTCTGATTCCATTTTCCTGTAATATGGTTTTCCATCCCTTCACCCTGAATCTTGTTTTATCCTTAGAGCTTAGGTGTGTTTCTTGGAGACAGACAGCGGATACTGGACCTTTATATCTAGTCAGCCAGCCTGTGCCTATTTAGTGGTGAACTTAAGCCATTCACATTTATGAAGAGAGTTAGTAGATATAATGGAGTTTTGTTTGTCTTGTTTTGTAGAAATCCAGTGCATAAGTTTTATACCTTGCACCATTGTGGAATCTAGGCTTTGTTTCTTAATTTCTGGGTGTTTTTACTTTGGTGATGGACCATTGTGCTTGTCAATATGAAAAATTAGTCTCTGTTCATCCTGTAGAGCTGGTCTAGTTGTGTCAAATTTCCTCAATATTTTCATGTCTGTAAAATATTTGATTTCTCTATTACAAATAAAACTCAGTTTAGCAGGGTATAAAATCGTGGGATAATTTTTTGTTTTGTTTTGTTTAAGAAGGCCAATGGCTTCCCTCTTCTGGCTTGCAAAGTTTCACCTGAAAGGTCTGTTGTAATTCTGTAATTTTTCCCTACAAAGGAAAAAAATCGCCTAAACTTAATTCCCTTTGTATACTTTTCTTATGCCTGGTTGCTTGCAGGATTTTCTCCTTCATATTGACTTTGGCAAAGTTAATTACAATTTGTCTAGAAAATGTTTTGTTTGGATTGAGTTGTGCTGGAGTTATGAAACTATCTACTATCAGAATTTCTGTATCTCTCACGATGCTTTCAAAATTCTCGACCATGATGTCTATAAGCAGAGTTTCAGTGCTTGAAGAGCAACCCTCTTCTCCTTCAGGAATCTCTATAATTTGGATGTTTAATTTTTTGAAGTAGTCCCATAACTGTCTCAGGGAATATTACATTTTTGTTCTCCTTTTTCTGTCTCTTTGAATGATTGGGTTAGTTGAAAAATCTTGTCTTCGATTTCTGGAATTTTTTCTTCTCCAGGTTCTACTCTATTACTAAGGGTCTCTATTGTGTTTTGAAGCTTCTTGAATGCCTCTTCCAATTCCTTAAGCTCTGCTATATTTTTCCTAGTTCTTTCTAGATCCTTGGTGACTTTAATTTCACAATTTATGGAGACAATTTTTGAACTACATTTTTTTATCTTCTCCTCAATTCCATCCATCTTATTTGCCATCCATATTGTTTTCCATTTCTGACATTTTAACAATTTCTCTATTGATGGTATTTTCTGCTATATCTCCTTTCAATCTCTTGGGGGAGTTGATACTCTGATTTTTCTTTTTTTTTAATTTTTATTAAATTATAATTGTGTGCATTGGTGCAATCATGGGGCACAATGTGCTGACTTTATATACATCCTGAAATATTTTCATTTAATTATGTAACATAGCCTTCATGGCCTTTTAATCACTATATGAAAACATTTATAGTCTACATTTAGTAATTTTCACCTGTACCCTTCTAAGATGCACCGTAGGTGTGATCCCACTAATCACCCTCCCTCCACCCATCCTCCCCCCTCCCCTCCCCTCCCTTGCCCCTTTCCCCATTTTGTTGACAGTGAATTTTTAAAATATAAATCTTAGTCTAACTTTCAGATTTTCTTTACATTCTTATCTGTTACAGAGGCTGAGGCATCAGGGGGTTAGAGCATGGATTCCAGGATCAAGTGACTGTGTTTGAATCCCAGATTTTCCACTGACTTAATTTTCCGATCATGAACAAATTGCTTAACTTGCCACTGTCTCAGTAAAATAGAAAAAATAACAGTTCTGCATTTGTGAAAGATGAAAATGCTTAGGACAAGGCCTGGCACATAGTAAGTGCTATGTAAATAATCAAACATACTTACAGAACACAACATTATGAACATTTTAAAAGCTTTTGGTCAGTATTGCCAAATCCCAGAAGGTTTTACTACTGGAGCCTGCCATCAGCACTATCTCAGGGTGCCTGTTTTTACTACATGGAATGAGCTATGAGCAAAACTTCCCCGTGGGCATCTGTTGTTTTTGGCACTTAATCATTCAGTCTTTTTTCTTTGCTCTACTTGGCCTGATTTTTGTTAATTTATTTACTCATTAATAAAAGTAAATGGAAAATAATTGACAATTCTCTTTTTCACATTTTTTTTTTGAGCTAAAAGATGACTCATTAATTTCTCATTAAATAGGTAGGAGAAGTTGTGGAATTTGAAAGTTTGACCACTGTTCTAAGAGTAGTCAATGAAGATGCACGGAATATTTTAAAAGTTCTGAAAGTCATTTGAGAAGAACATTCACATCTTCAAAATTCGCCTTTGGTTTTGGCAAAAGGCAGCTGGACAAAGCAAGAGCTCTCTAGAAAGTTGGGGTGATACCCTCTGTGGGTGAACCCAGAGTAGCAACGATCAGCCCAGGGTGATACCCTCTGTGGGTGAACCCAGAGTAGCCACGATCAGCCCAAGGCGCTACCCTCCGTGAGTGAACCCAGAGTAGCCATGATCAACCCAGGGTGATACCCTCCGTGGGTGAACCCAGAGTAGCCACGATCAGCCCAGGGTGATACCCTCTGTGGGTGAACCCAGAGTAGCCACGATCAGCCCAGGGTGATACCCTCTGTGGGTGAACCCAGAGTAGCCACGATCACGATCAGCCCAGGGTGATACCCTCCGTGGGTGAACCCAGAGTAGCCACGATCACGATCAGCCCAGGGTGATACCCTCTGTGGTTGAACCCAGAGTAGCCACGATCACGATCAGCCCAAGGCTCTGCCCTCTGTGGGTGAACCCAGAGTAGCCATGATCAGCCCAGGGTGATACCCTCCGTGGGTGAACCCAGAGTAGCCACGATCAGCCCAAGGCCATAACCTCTGTGGGTGAACCCAGAGTAACCACGATCAGCCCAGGGTGATACCCTCTGTGGGTGAACCCAGAGTAGCCACGATCAGCCCAAGGCCATAACCTCTGTGGGTGAACCCAGAGTAGCCACAATCAGCCCAAGGTGATACCCTCTGGGTGAACCCAGAGTAGTGATTTTCAACCGGTGTGCTGTAAGGATCTTACCTGAGCCTCAAAAAATTTTAGAGCTCATTAATTAAATTATTTTCAAAAGTTTAAAGCACAGTAAGTATATTCTTCATTTTTTATTCTTTTTTTTTTTTTTTGCAGTTTTTGGCCAAGGCTGGGTTTGAACCAGCCACCTCCTGCATATGGGGCCGGTGCCCTACTTCTTTGAGTCACAGGCGTGGCCCTCTTTTTTTTTTTTGAGACAGAGCCTCAAGCTGTCACCCTGGATAGAGTTCCGTGGCATCACAGCTCACAGCAACCTCCAATTCCTGGGCTCAAGCGAGTCTCCTGCTTCTGCCTCCCAAGTAGCTGGGACTACAGGCGCTCGCCACAACGCCCAGCCATTTTTTGGTTGCAGCCGTCATGGTGGTTTGGCGGGTCCTGGGGCTGGATTCAAACCCGCCAGCTCAGGTGTACGTGGCTGGCGCCTTAGCCCGTTGAGCCACAGGCACTGAGCTGCTCTTTTTTTTTTTAATCAATATAATTTAAGCGTGCCGTGGAAGCTTAACTATACATTCAAGTGCGCCGTGAGAGAAAAATGCTTGAAAAAGACTGACCCAGAGGGAAGCACTTGTCTCCTCCGACTTGGCCCAGAGCTGTGTGTCTCCCTCTGTTACACACATTATGTTTGGGGTAAGCTTTCACTGGGAGAGTGAGGGCTGGGCTAAAACAGGTGTGAAGATCACCCCCCACCCCACTCCGCCTCCCCAGAGGAAATGTGCCTCAGAGAAGTGTTTGGCGCCCCAGATACGGTGCCTTTCTTTCCCTTTGTTCCTGGGGCTCGTGGTGTGGCTGCAGGGAGAGGGTTTGCTGATGGCAGAGCCTTTTTGGATGGGGCCGGTTCACCTGGTGTGTCTGAAGCCCACTGGGCCATCTGTGGTGATCCTGTAACTAACGCAGTTGTTCACGCCAGTTGCGAACTACATTTAAATAAGAAACTTTGGGTGGGAAGCCAGCTCATTATGACTTAGGCCCAGAATGAGAATTTTTTCCCAGTGGTTCAGAGCAGTTGTTTCTGGTATTCTCCACCCCTGTATCCCTGCTGACTCACTCCAGACTGGCCTTGTTGTAACAGGAGTGAAGAGTGCTAGACGTGTGAATCATACCTGTAATTTCCATTGCCTTGAGAAGTGTGGCCTCACAACCCGGGAAAATATTCTTAAACACCCAGATCAAAATAAAAGAGATCATAACTATATGAAAGGAGTTACTAATTGATGAAAAATAAAATTTGTTAGATGAGTATTAGACCACATTTTAAGGTATGTTTGGTTTTATTCCCTAGGTGACTATGACAAATTACTGTTGTCAAATTTGTCACTACTTATCAAGAAAGACTCTGATTACATTCAAGGTAAACAGCAATAGAGCATTTCCTTGTGCAGTAACCCACTGTCACCAGCTATCAGAGAGAGACAAGGGCTCCCAAGTTCTGATTTTTGACTTTATATTGGTTTATAATATGCTCTCACCTCGAGAAGAATGAAGAATTTCTCTGTACCTATTTCTGTAATAATTTACTTGATAGAGGAATTTTATGCAGTTCATTTAGTGAAGGGACTGATTTCTCAACAGCCCAGATCATTTTACTTTGGTTTTTCTTTTTCTGGAATTGTTATAGTAAAAAGTTAAAGCATCTGTTTATCTCCTGTCCTTTCCTCATTGCTAGTTAAAGGTTATATGGGTTGAATTCATTCCTACCTCTTGTTCTTGTGTAATGAAAAGGGTATTAGAAATTCTGGGCCAAAGGCCTCTTCACCTTCCTTACAGAAACCTTGGCCTAGATGATGTTCTTTGAAATTTAGGTTTTAAAAATCATTAGTAAGATGACACAGCCATAGAGTTGTTGTGAGAGGATGTGAACCTCTGTGCCTCATAGTGCAGTGGCTTGGATGTTATTGCAGGTGCTTGATGTATATTTACTGATTCCAGGACTATTTCTCAAAGACCTGGTGTGTTATTTATACTATATCCTCATATACAGTTAGTGCTTATAACAGCCCTGTGTGGTAGGTATCTAGTAATAGCTGCGACTTTATTTCACAATTAAGGAAACTTGAGATTCACAGAAATCAAATCATTTCCCCAAGCTGAAATTGCTAGCCAGTGTGGATGCTAAGATTTGAACCCAGAGTCCTTGCTCCACTGGCTCCTAAGTCATGTTTCCCTACCACAGCTGCCTCTCCACGCCTACCGGATGGAGTCTAACAGAGGGGGCATCACCTTTATATTCTGCAGTCTAAAGGCACCTGCTTACTTAGTGAACTTAGTGAATGTATGTAGGCACATGCTGTCAAGGTAGGGTTTTTGGTAGGACAGGTTATAGCATAAAGGTGAGAGGAAATTGGATTTTTTCTGAAACCATAAAGTCACAAAATTTCAAAGACACTTTAGAAACTATATGCATTCCCTATAGTTGTGTATGTCTTTATCTCAGCCAGTAGAGGTGCTACTTTGATAATTTTAGGGGGTGCATTATATTAATTTGCACTTTAAAGTGAATTGTCTTCTTTTTATATATACAGCAGGAGTTATAAAAGCTTCCCAAACTAAAGACTTTAAAACCCCCCAATTATTTAAAGTATTCATAAATATAATAGATTTATAGCATATAGAAATATTTATTTAAAATTATTTTCATCAATTGATATAGTATGTGTGCTTTGGGAGGTATTCTTGCCCACAGCTATGAATCTGCAAAGAAGGCTGACAATGAAAACTTAAAAAAGAAAGGTCTAGTTTCTTAAAGTTAGTAAAATATAAAGAGTTACAGTAACTTCCTAAGCTTAACAGTGACTCAGATCAACATAAGTGAGGTTATGTCTTATACTTAAATATTGTAGCAATGTAACTATAATTAGAAGTCTCTTTATGTTCATATGTTTTTACGCTGCTTAGGTAGGAGAGCGTTGATTAAAAGCAGATTCTAGGAGTTTTATATTCAATTCTTGGCCATACATGAGAATAGATTCCAGTAAATTTCTTTCCAGAGCAGAACCTGATCTCTCTGTTCCTAGCCAACAAAACTGTTGGTCCTGAGCTACACAGGAAAGCTTGGGATCTGCTAATTCCCGGGGGAGGGTGGGGGGTAGCAGAGAGGAGATACTCTAACGAGCCTTTGTGGGAAGAGATTTATGGCTTCTATTGTTGTACATCTCAGCTTACCTAGCACATTCTACCATTCTACCCATGTCCAGTTTCTGGATTTGTGACAAATGTGGTCAAAACTATAGTGCATTTTGTTCTGTGACAATTAAACTTTGAAAATGGAGACACCCCCAAAAGCAGGGTGATATCTGGAGACCCCCCAAAAGCAGGGTGATTTCTGTCTGTAGCCTTAGTTACTGATTCTCCTTGTAGAGACTTTCTGCAGCCTCAACCTTTTGAATCCCAGCCTGGACCATCATCCTTTGCATAAGGTATTAGCAGTTGCGTCCCTGCCTTTCTGCTCTGCCCTTTCTCCCTTCCCATCTCCTCACCTTTCCCGCCTCTCTTGCAGCCATCAGCCCAAGAGCAAGCCAAGTCAGCCACACCTGGAGTGCTTAGCTCTGTCTCTAGACCTGAATGGGGCACTCTGGCCTGTGTTTCTGTGTCTTCTTTGAAGCACATTTTTTTCCCTCGTGGTCATTAATACACAAATACATCCTCTTTGTAGAAGAATCAGATACTAAATCTAGAAATACGTGGAATGAAATATGAAAGTACTATACCAACCCCTTCTCCTTCCAGCTTCCACACTGTTCTGATGGAACTTCTCTTTCTCGTGATGTGTATCATTTATATATATTTATTTTAAATTCTTTTAATTTAACTATCTTGGAAACACTTTTTATGTTACTATGTGCAGATTTTTTAAATGAAAATTCTGTAGGTTGGGGCAGCACCTGTGGCTTATTGAGTAGGGCGCCGGCCCCTTATACGGAGGGTGGCAGGTTTTAACCTGGCCTGGCCGAACTGCAAAAACAGAAAACTAGCCGGGCGTTGTGGCAGGTGCCTGTGGTCCCAGCTACTCGGGAGGCTGAGGCAAGAGAATCGCCTAAGCCCAGGAGTTGGAGATTGTTGTGAGCTGTGTGACGCCACGGCACTCTACCAAGGGTGATAAAGTGAGACTTTGTCTCTAGGAAAAAAAAAATTCTGTAGGATGGATGAACTATATAATTCATTCATCTAGTCTCCCATTGACTTTTGAATGTTTCATATATTTTGCTACAGTAAACATCCTTGTATGCTAATCATGTATTAGCAAATATTTCTTTAGTATTTCCTGCAAGTGGAATTACAGGTTCAGAAACTATGCATTTTAATTTGTAATGGATACTGCCAGATCGCCCTCAAAAGAGTCTTGCTGTTTTATGTGTCCACACTGCAGTGGTTTGGGACTGCTGCTTTCTTTGCATTAGGTGTTATTGTTTTTATGAATTTATATCAGCATGAAATAGCTTTCTTCATTAGCATTTCCTGATTAGAAGGATGGCTATTTCCTCTTATCTTTGTTGACCATTTGCATTCCTTCTGTGAATTGTGTGCTTATATCATTTGTAATTTGGAGAGAGCTGTCCTTTCCTCTTACTGATCAATAGGAGTTTTTAATTTGTTTTGGATATTCTTGGTGTGTACTACAAACGTGCAGTTTTAAAAAAAACTTTGGTTTACAGTGTCTGCTGTTGTATCAGTGGTTTGTCAAATTTGTTAGGTTTATTTAGTTTTTTTTTTTTTTTTGGTTTAATAACTTGTTTTGAAACACTTTTCCTATCCAAACTATTTTAAAAACATAGTTTTCTAATGGTTTTGTTACTAACATTTTCTCATTTCTAATGTTACATAATTTCTTTTCCTTTCCTTTCCTTTTTTTTTTTTTTTTTGTAGAGACAGAGTCTCACTTTATCACCCTTGGTAGAGTGTTCTGGCGTCACACAGCTCACAACCTCCAACTCCTGCGATTCTCTTACCTCAGCCTCCCGAGTAGCTGGGACTACAGGTGCCCGCCACAATGCCTAGCTATTTTTCTGTTTTGAAGTTTGGCCGAGGCCGGGTTTGAACCCGCCACCTTCAGTATATGGGGCCGGCGCCCTACTCCATGAGCCACAGGCACCGCCCTAATGTTACATAATTGCTTTACATACTGCTGGCTAGGATAAATCTGACATTTTTATTGTAGCTGGATGTTTGAGTTCCGTGTTTTTTCTTGAAATGTGCAAGTTAAAATATTTCTTTGCACCATTCTACAGCATTAGAATGTGCAGTTGCCAAAAGTAATTACAGCTGAGGCAGATAACATTTATAATTGGGAGATCAACTTTAGAGTTATATATCTACTGCAGTAGGTAGTAAGCTAAGAAATCACTAGGAAATAACAAGAATAACTTTTGTCCATGGAGTCCTAAAATATTTTGCAAACTTTTTTTTTTAATGATGAAGAATTTAATGTCATCATTTGATGTAATTTTCCTGATAGGAACCTTCTTTTTAACAGTGGGTTGGAAGGGTGGGGCGTGGGGTGTCGGTGTTTGGGGAGTGGGTTTTGGCTGAGGCTCCGAGATGTGAAGTAGCTTCCTCTAGGTCTGTAGTCCCACAGAGGTGCGTCCCCATTGGAGGACCATTGGAGGAAAGCTGGATTCACTGGACAATAAAAATCAATTATAAGTCTATACTAAGAGAAATAAACCATGGCAATGTTTCTTTGGGGATATTTGGTAACATTTTCCAACTAAAATGTGAGTAGAAACTCTCTTCCTCTTACGTATTTCATCTACCTGGTAATACAACCTCCAGTGGTACCAGGCTAATGTTGGCTGAGACTTGGTTGAAGGTCAAATGCGGCGGCTAAGCAAAGTGTTAATGGAATGAGGCAGGGCGGCAGTGATGATGGGGTGAGGCCTGGTTGGGGGTGACGTAAGTGGTGGGTGGTGCTGTGCAACCTCTGCATCCTTCCTCACCTGCCCCTGTCCATCACCTTCAGAAGCTGGTCTTTTCATTGATGTCAACTATTTCTTGGTCAGGTTTCTCTTCCCTATAATGCCCAAAATCTTATAACTGTTCACGGGCAGTGTGTGTATTGTATATCACTACAGCGCCATTTCTAGACAGTAGGGGGAAAGCCTAGACCCCCCCCATATCCACATGCCTCCAACACTTAAGCTTCCTTCTCCGTCTTTGTCTTTGTTGTCTTCTTTTTGAGATACAGCCTTTTGCAAAGTGCTTCTCTATTCTTTTACAATTCATATCTGATACTTATTGATAAACACAGAAATCTCATCGCTGCCCTAAATTCTCTGATGTATTACAAACTCTGACTAAAGCATCATGGTTCCCCTCCCTCCTTTCTTCAGAATCGATACTCTACACAGGGTATTTCCCATCTCCTCTGTATCCCCACCACTGCCGATTTGGCCTTACTTTCTTCTTGTTTTTTTCAAACTCATTTTTTAAAGACTTAAACTTTTATTTTCCAAGTATGAAATTATAACATTCAGTATGCTTTTGCAAACGATGTCCCTAGCCCCTTAGTACTCTGGTGATCTGGCAAATTGTCTAACCTCTAAGTACCTGAGTTTCCTCATCTGTAAATGCAGATAATCTAACAGGGATATTATGAACGTAACGTACAGTATATGCGTGTTACATATATGTGTATGTGTAACTGAGAACAATTCCTGGCAAATATTAAGTGCCTTGTCAGTGTTTGCTGTTATAATTATAATCTTGTTTTCAGTGAAATAGGCAGGCTGAAGCTCTTCCATGGTGGAGGCAGGGGCTCTGGCACAGAAAGGATAGTTGGAAAAAGAAAGGAAGGGCTATTCAACAAGCAGAGACTTTGAACTTCTCAGCAGCAGTGGATACAGTTTAGTCATACAGTGTTTAGAGCTAGAAATCATATAAAGATGTTTCAAGCCATCTTGGCAACTGTTAATCTAGCATATTGCAGTGTCTTTTCCCTTGGCATGACTCTGTGGCTGAAAATAAGTAATCATTTTGTGTTTGTTGTTTTAGAGTTACTGTGTGTGCCGTTTCTGTTCAGGAAGTCTGTCTGTCTAATGTTTTAGATGGCTTCTTGCTTGTTTAGAATTTCCCATTGGTTGACATTGCGTTATTCATATTCAGAAGTGGAGTTTTCATATGTTGGAGGCTCCTAGCTTGTCCTGTTTGATGAGATGAGGAGTTCTAACGTTTGATGACACAGAAAACCAGTGTGTTTGGCGTCAGACTTAAAATACTGGGGAATTTTAGGCTAGTTTCTTAATCTTTCCAAACCTTGGTTTTCACAGTTTAATTTTTTTTTTTTTTTTGAGACAGAGTCTTACTCTGTCACTGCCAGGGTAAAGTGCTGTGGCATCATCATAGCTCACAGGAACTTAAAACTCTCGGGCTCAAGTGAACTTCTTGCCTCAGCCTCCTGAGTAGCTGAGACTACAGGCACCCACCACAATGCCAGGCTAGTTTTTCTTTCTTTCATTCTTTTTTTTTTTTTTTTTTTAGTAAAATGGGTTCTTGCTCTTGTTCAGGCTGGTCTTGAACTTCTAAGCTCAAGCAATCCTTCTACCTCGGCCTCCCAGAGTGCTGGGATTACAGGTGTGAGCTACTGTACCCGGCCCTCAGCGTTTTTAAAACGAGGACAATATCACCCAACTCAGAGAACTGTTGTGAGATACAGATCTATAAAGTGTTCATAAAGAAATGGCTGAGAGCAGTATTCTCCTTGAAGGATACACCTTTAGCCTATAAAGGTGAGCTTTCAGGTTCTTAGCATACATATCAGGAATAAGTTAAACAAGTTAGGCTGGATATTGTTTTTATTTCAGGGGAATTCTGCCTGGGGTGTTAGAAGAGAGAATGTGATGAGTTAGTTCAGCTGTGAAATCTAACATCCTATTGGTTTGCTTCATTGCAAAAAGGGGGGGGGGGATCAAAACTTTCTTTGTAAAGGGAATTCTTATGAATGGGTTTAAGATTAAAAGGACAAATGTTTCTTTTAGTAACAGTTTCTTTTTATAACAGTTGTAGGTGCTATCCCCTACAGAATTATAGAGGAGTCTGCCTTTGGTAATGTTTGTTTAAAAGGAGGTGTTGACTCCTGTTGAGCTTGCTAGTAGGAGTGTCTACTTAGTGTTTTCCTTTCTGCTCAGAAAGTTAACAGGACTCTGACACATCAGAGTTTGAGGGAGCGACAGCACAGATTTCCCGCAGAATGATGGGGCAGCTCGTGAAAAATGATCAAGCCTGGAACGAAAAGCTGGTGGGCCTGATGTGCTGCATGGGTCAGTAGGATCACCTGCTAATAATCACTTTCACGTTTTCAGAACCGGAATGGAAAGTTACACTACCTGCTTGGGTTTCAGAGCAGGGGCAGCCCTGCAGAAATCTGCACTGACGTCAGGACGACTTCTGAGGCTTCCTGCGGAGAACTGCCCTCCCGCCCTTGTTGTACATAGGATATGTATTTATATAACCTCGGCATTTACTATGTGTGTGATACTAAGTGCATTTAGTTTTGATTGGATTTCACTGAAAACCGGTCTGTGTAGGTTGTAGTAGTCAGTGCTCTTTTTGCATATTTTGGTTTCCCCCCCAGTTCTGTAATTCTTTGCATTCAGTGTCATTACATATTTTCAGCCATGTTTAATTTATAAGGTGAACATAAGTGTATGTTTTCATTTAAAACTTCATCTATAAAGGAAATAATTTTCATGTAGAGGCGTGTTATAAGACTTCTCTCAGAATAATAAATGACAAAACCAATGGGATTGGTTAAAATCATAGGGATGATTTTCCCTTTTTGTTGTTATAGCAACATTGCCCTCAATATAAATCTCTGTGTTAGACATACTTGACTGAAATGAAATAGAGACCCATTATGACATTCGTAATTGGAAAATTAGACTGTGTGATCTGCGATACTTCCTTTTAAAATGACTCCCTTAGGAAATAATGCACATGGAACGTAGTATGATTTATGGAGTCTTCCCAGACTTCAATTATTCCCTGATTGTAGGGTGATCTCTTGGAGAAAGTTGAGGCCCTAAAAATTCATATGCATTCTTCTGTCATTATTAAAGCACTGGGGGACCATTCTAGTTTAAAGAGCCTTCCTTGCTACTGGAATGGGACTCATCTAAGTTTGTCATGATTTGAAAGGAAAGGTTGAGGTTGTTACTGTCAGAAAACAGCGTTGGAGTCCGTGAGTTATGTGTCTGATGGTTAGCTTCAGTCTTTGTACCTTACTCTTGGGCTTCAGTCGGGGATCACTGTTCCCACGTACTGTTACCTTCCACACATTCAGCACCATCTCCCCTTGTTAGCAGCACATTTGAGCCTATCACACAACCGCCAACAAAACCTCAGGGATCAAAAGAACTTTCTGTACTTATATTAATAATTTTAAGTGAATTTCTCCTCTGTGCTTATAGGTAAATTATTTGATTAAACAGCTTGGTTGATAAACCCCTTGGGTGAGAAATGAGCCAGTTCATCTTTAAAACTTTTGCTCTACTTCTTCATGTTCCTTAAAATATAGGACCTGTTTTTATTAAGTTAGAAAATAAGAAATCTGTTTTGTTAACCCTTATATCCTAAGAAGACAAGAGTTCATGTAATGCACATTATATGTTGTTAAATTTAATGGAGCAGAGTAGATTTGTAAGAACTCATATTATTACAAGATGATTAGATAAATTAATAAAATTTTGAAGAATAGTTAAACTTACATTTTTTTAAATTCAATATGGAAACTTGTCTATTATTGAATTTTAAAGATTTTAAATTAAATTTTTTTTACAGGTTTTTTTTTTTTGGCCAGGGCCAGGTTTGAACCCACCACCTCCCGTATATGGGGCCAGTGTCCTACTCCTTGAGCCACAGGCGCTGCCCTTAAATTGACTTTTTTTCTTGAGAATTTGACTTTAGGGTTAATAAAGGTTAGGTTAATAACCTAGGTTGTTAATAGGAAGGGAATGATATGAACGTTACCTAGGAAGTAAGGTTTGTTGTTGTTTATTCCTTTTTTTTTCCTGGATGCTTGGAAAGGCGGTGCTGAACATTTGATGTGAGTGCTCGGCGTTGGCACACAGCTTCCGTTGTTTGCGATCACTTGTCCAGAGTTTCTCTCGCATAGCAGGGCCACATTCCGCAGCTCCTGTGATGGGGTGTGTTCAGCACTTCATTTGAAAGATGACAGTATGTTGGGGGTACTGAAAGCAACTCTGGAGGGAATCACAATCCGTGGGTCCTCACCTCGCTCTTTCAATATTAAACTATAAAAATCAGCGTTTCTTTGTGGTAGAAAAGCCTGTCTGTGTGTGGCTTCTGTCTTGCTGCCCTGCGTCTTCTCCTGCAGCCCCACCTCATTGCCCTGGGCAGGGTCGTGCTGGCTCTGACCCCGCGGCCTGCTTCTGTGGTGAGTGCCAGTGCTTTCCTCACGCGGGGTACTCGTCACACTGCCCTCCCATCCTGTGTGATTGCTAGGGAATGAGCTTCAGAGTCCAAAGCCGGTTCTTGCTCTCTCCAGCCCCGTGGTTCCAGCATCACCATGCCCCTGGGCTCATCAAGTGACCTGGAAAACGCTGGAATGCATGAGTATTTACAGAAGGTGTAGAGTCTGCATTTTGTGAGTAAGAAGGACTAGTAGAGTTTTCCTCCTCCTCTGTTCTTGCCTTATGTACAACTTAAAAATTTCATTTCATTCTGACCTTTTTAGGAATAGCAAGGCCAAAAGACATTTAAGACACCATTATTGCTTTAATAGGTAAAGTTGTATGTACTCCTATATATAAGTATGTAAGTAATTCTGGATTGTTTTCCTGAGTTGGGTTGCCCTTTCTGAAACATAATTAATTCTCATAATGGGCTTATATTTGCTGAGTGAAAAAAAGCATTGTGGCACCTAGTATGGGGTAGACACAGGCAAATGAAGTGTCAATTATGTCCCTAAGGGCCAAACAGAGGAATTAATAAATATTTTATAGATGATATAGTTGGTTAATAATTATTAATGTCATTGTTCTTGACATAGTATTTAGTTATGAGCAATGTGCCTGGGAATTTTACATTTGGAATCCAGAAAATGTAAAATCTGACTGGGTGCAGTGGCTTACACCTGTAATTCTGGTGCTTTGAAAGGCCAAGGTGAGTGGATCACTGAGGCTAGGAGTTTTGAGAAACCTAGGGAATATAGCAAAATCCCCATCTCTAAAAAAAAAAAAAAATCAACAAACAAAATTGGCTGGTTGTATACCTGTAGTCCCAGCTATTGGGGAGGCTCAGTGGAGAGGATCTCTTGCGCTCTAGAGTTTGAGGCTGCAGTGACAGAGTGAGACCTCGTCTCTTAAAAAAACAATTCTGTCCACTTGTATTCAGAATTAGCAAGCCTCTACCTTCTGGATCTGTTTTTTTACAACCTTTTGTCCAATTCTTTAATACCCATTGTTATTCAAGATGTAGACTAGAAGTTTGCGGCATTGGAAAGGGGTTTATTACGGGCAGAATCAAATGCTAGACTGTATTTAGTTTGTCTCTGATAATGGTAGGAAATGAAAGGGTTTTCAAGGAGATACTTGGGATAAAAATGCTTATGAAGTACATACTAGGTGATACGGTCCCTCAACCCCCTTCGTATTGGCATTAACGTGTAGGAGAACTCTAAATAATATGCCATCACGGAGTAGCTTTTGTGAATAATTGAATATGTGCAAACCATTGGATTGCTTTCCTAACATTTTTTTTTTACTTCCTCATTTATGTTTTTTCAAAGCTTTTATTTTTCCATCATCAACCCTCTGGTTTATGTTCTCATCAAGGGGTAGGGTGCCAGCCCCATATGCCAGAGGTGGCAAGGTTCAAACTCAGCCCCGGCCAAAAACTGCAAAAAAAAAAAAATCATAGATGGATTTCTCACACACCGTGACTATAACTTCAGAATAAATTTCAGAAGTAGACTTTCTGGGAAAGGTTGTTTCTATTTTTAAGGCTTTTTTGGATACATATTGGCAAGTTGTTCCAGAGCAGTGGTGTTCAGTAGAACTTTCTTTTAGAGTAGTGCTGTCCAATAGAGCTTTGTTCCAGAGCAGTGCTGCCTGATAGTGCTTTGTTCTAGACCAGTGCTATCCAATAGAGCTTTGTTCTAGAGCAATCCTGTCTGAAAGTGCTTTGTCTAGAGCAGTGCTGCCTGATAGAGCTTTGTTCCAGAGCAGTGCTGTCCGATAGAGTTTTGTTCTAGAGCAGTGCTGCCTGATAGAGCTTTGTTCTAGAGCAGTACTGTCCAATAGAGCTTTGTTCCAGAGCAGTGTTGTCCGATAGAGCTTTGTTCTAGAGCAGTGCTGTCTGATAGAGCTTTGTTCTAGAGCAGTGCTGTGTGATAGGGCTTTGTTCTAGAGCAGTACTGCCTGATAGAGCTTTGTTCTAGAGCAGTGCTGTCCGATAGAGCTTTGTTCTAGAGCAGTGCTGTCCGATAGAGCTTTGTTCTAGAGCAGTGCTGTCCGATAGAGCTTCATTCCAGACAGTGCTGCCTGATACAGCTTTATTCTCGCGCAGTGCTGCCTGATACAGCTTTGTTCTCGCGCAGTGCTGTCTGATAGAGCTTTGTTCTAGCGCAGTGCTGTCTGATAGAGCTTTGTTCTAGAGCAGTGCTGTCTGATAGAGCTTTGTCTAGAGCAGTGCTGTCTGATAGAGCTTTGTTCTAGAGCAGTGCTGTCTGATAGAGCTTTGTTCTAGAGCAGTGCTGACTGATAGGGCTTCATTCCAGACAGTGCTGCCTGATACAGCTTTGTTCTCGAGCAGTGCTGTCTGATAGAAGCGTCTGTGATGATGGGACTGTTCTCTGTCTGTACTTTACAGTCTGATAGCCACGAGCTATCTGTCACTGCTGAACGTTTGAGTTGTAATTAGGCTTCTTCTCTCACCCTTCTGTGCTACGTCTGTAGTAACCAAAGCAGGATCATTCTCCATAGTGAGGACATAGTTGGGCCATTTCAACACAGGGAATCCTGGAGAGAAAGTGAATAATTAAGCATAATACTCAATTCTGATAATAAGCCAAAGTCCACTTAAAGCCAAAGCATCTCCATCTAGGTTTGCTGGATAAACATGGGCAAATTTTTTAACCTAAGTCTTGATTTCTTTTTCTGTAAAATGGTGATGATAACACCTGCCTTCCTCTTACAATTGTGAAGAGCAGATGGTGTGTAACTTGTGTTCAATTATTTGGGAAATTCAGTGCAGTGGACGGGCTCAAGTCTCAGGTTAGACTACTTGTGGTGGTAGATTATGGCTCAGTGGGATGGGGGCATTTGTTTAGTGGAGAAATAGAGCACTGGGAAGACACCAGTCTGGCAAGCAGCTTTTCAACACTTTCTTTCAGATAGCCTAAAGTTGCCAAAGGTTAACAAAAAAACTCTAATGTACTATACAGTATCTTCTGACTGTCTCATTTTTATTTTACATGCATGATCACTGTTAAAGTCTCCTATTCATTGATTTTACCAACTTTATACCTTTCTTTTTCTTCCAGATGAACGGGACAAAGTTCAAAAGAAAACATTTACAAAATGGATAAATCAGCATCTCATGAAGGTCAGCTTTTATTTCTTTCACATATTGAAATTCTTTTGCATACTTCAATTTATTGTGTACTGATTGTGTAGCTCTGAAGATCAGCTTTTGAATATCAACTTGAAAGTTTAAATCCTAGAGCCTTTCACACGCCTTTTAGGCATCTGTAATTATTTGGTGTGTGGACTGTGGGTGGTGATGGAGGTGGGAAGATAAGTACCCAGTGGTTACAGTGCTTCTGTGACTTTAATAAAACCTGCCCTTATTGGACTCTAAACAATCTTAGCATTTTAAGAAATTTGTAAATATTTACTTTTTAGTGTGTGGAAAAGAAGGCATTTCTCAGTGAGAGTTTTTTTTTTTTTTTTCTCAAGATTCAAACCATGTTCTGGCATCAGAACTTGTGGATGACAGAGGGTTAGATGATAATAAAAATGGATTGTAGAGATAGACGTATAGACTAATTTTACTTCTTTCGCTTGAGCCCAGGTGTATGTAACATAGCTAGACTTTATCTTTACAAAAAAAAAATAATTTTACTTCTTATACTTAGTATAATCCAGGAATTGGTGTTTGTGTTTACATTTCTCTATGATGCAGTTAATAGTTAATAGTCCTGGTTCTTAAAGTAACATTGATTTGCATGCTGTGGGTCACTTTGAGAATCAGACATAAGCTCTTTAGAAATATACGGATGGAGACAAAGTGTGTATACAATTTCAAGGACTCATTTAACTTCTTGGAAGCCCGTCTGTGCATCTCAGGTAAAGAACTCCTAGGACTTCACATTTAATTATTGGTTGTTCTTCTCCTCTTTTATGGACAGCTCTGAAGTTGGAAATAGTTAATGTTTCTTTGTGGAAAGAATTTTTTCATGTGGAAACATTATTTTATATGTGATCATAGTCTTAAGGCAGCCCACAAATCTTGTTCAAACTGTCATATTGCTTAGGAGTGATAGTACACTATTACTAATAGTGATTTTACTGTGGCCAATCGCGTAATAGTATCTAGTCACCTTCTCTAAAGGGACCTATAAGAATCACCAGAGCTCCCTCTCACTCCCCTCTCCCTCACCACTCATTGGAATCCTTTCCTAAAACTCTGTGATAACGCCCTTCGGGGAGGGCGTGTTGCCCACTCCCCAAGCCGGAGTCTCCTCTGTAGGAGGCCTCTGTAACAACTGGGAGCTGAGTCCTCCCTCCAGCGGTTGGCAAGAAATAGAAGGTTGAGACCTCTGCTTTGTGGAGCTTCTATGAGGAAACATATCGTACATGTTACTGAGGGGCTCTGCACGTCATCTGCCCTCTCCCAAGCTTTTGTCTCATCTGGCACATTCCATGCACTTGGCGAGAGACGGACTCCTGTCCATGGCAATGGACTGGGGTGAAGTTTGAGGTGCATTCTGTGACATTAGTAAAACCTCTTATCATCGGACTCTCAACTATCTCAGTTAACACATCTGTAAATGTTCATATGTTAGTGTATGGAAAAGTTGCATTTCTCAGTAAGAATTTTTTTTCTCTCAAGATTCAAACCAGGTTCTGGCATCAGATTTATGTGGATGGCAGAGGGTCAGGCGAAGGTTCTGGCAGGATTTTCCCATCGCCGAAGTGGCTCCAAGGCAAGCAGGCTCTTGGCTGCTGCTGGCCCAGCAGTCTCTGTAGCTTTGACCATCTGGCAGTGGGTGTGCGTGTGTATGGGGGCACAAAGGGTTGCCCCTTATCTTTCATTGGTGCTGTGGTTCCAGGTTGGTCACCACGTCACACCTGCTGGCAGTGGGCACCAGTGAGAAGTAGACACACAAATGAGAACGGCCCTCATGGAAGGACCATACCACTGGCCCTGGACAGGTATTCACTGAAGGGCCTACTATGTGCTGGGCATGTTGGACTGGGAATTTCATCTAATTAGATGACTGAGTATAAGGATGCTGCCTTTGCTAAGGGTGTCAAAATACTAGTTGAGCTGTTTGAGGGCAGAAGGCCTTTGACTCATCCCTGGGTCCCGTCATGGTGCCTGGCAAGAATTGTGTGCAGTACACATCACACACATTCAGGTCCTGCGCTCCTCTGACAACCCTCCCAGCTGACGTCATTTAGCGGTTACACACATGCAGTCTTTAGGGTCAGACAGCAAGGATTCAGATCCTGATTTATGTAGAATGTGTAATTAAAAAAAAAATGGATAGTGACACATCCCAAAGAGCTAAGATTTACTTCTGCTGCAACACTAAAAATTGGGAAAAGTGTTTTAGGTTCAGCAGCCGATAGATGCCAGTCTAACGGCCTTGGGTTGTAAGCAAAGTTCACTGGTTTCCTGAAGTGTATTATAGAAGTTAAAATGAGCTCTTATTAAATGAGAAGCCACTTTAGGGAGCAGGGAAAGCTAGACAGTAGCGTCTTGGCTCACTGCCCCTGCCTGGGAGCTGCTTAGACTCTTGTTCGGTTTTCCTATGTGCTCAAAATGGACTTTTCTTGTGATTCTTAGAGTTGTGCACTAAAATTTCTTTTTTCTTTCTTTTCTTTTTCTTTTTTTTTGAGATAGTGTTTCATTATATGGCCCTTGGTAGAGTGCTATGGCGTCCCAGCTCACAGCAACCTCCAGCTCCTGGGCCTAGGCGATTCTCTTGCCTCAGCCTCCCGAGTAGCTGGGACTACAGGCATCGGCTCTAGCACCTGGCTATTTTTTTTGTTGTTGTAGTTGTCATTGTTATTTAACTGGCCTGGGCGGGATTCAAACCTGCCAACTTCGGTGTATGTGGCTGGTGCCATAACCACTGTGCTGTGGGTGCTGAGCATAAAACTCAACTGTGCAACCATGACAGAACATAGCTTTTTGTCTTTCATTCCTTTTTTTTTTTTTTTTTGAGAGAAGAGTCTCATTCTGTTGCCCAGACTGGAGTACACTGGTGTCGTAGCTCACAGCAGCCTCAAACTCCTAGGCTCAATTGATCCTCTTGCCTCAGCCTCCCAATTAGCTGGGACTGTAGCTGCCACTACACCTGGTTAATTTTTCTGTTTTTAGTAGAGATGGGCTTTTGCTGAGTCTGGTCTTGGACTCCTGAGCTTAAGCAGTCCACCCACCGGGGCCTCTCAGAATGCTAGGATTACGGCTGTCAGCCACCACACCCAGCCCTCATTCTTTTATGTCTAGACGTTATAGCATTTAATCTCAAGTGGAGAAAAATGATTAAATATCCCAAAATATTCTGGAGTTTGTAAGCTTTGTGTTGTAGTAGTCAGTCACACTAGGCATGTGATCTTTTCCATGTTTTACTTAAGGTTTCATGAAAGGAATGTTGCACAAGATAGCCTCATTTTGTCTCACTAAAAGGAATGTTGAGTACTTTTATTTTTGGTGGCCATTTGGTCATAATCCAATTAGTGAGAAGTATAAAGTTAAGTATATGAATTTTGGATAAAAAAATCTTAATATTAGAAAGATATTTCTTTTGCATTGGTTTTTAAGAAAAATATTCTTCATCTGAAATGTTGAATATATTCAGGGAGAAACAGAGAAAGGAAGGCAATAGGTTCTTTATCTTTCTTGCTCTATCATATCCTTTTTTAATTAATAAAAATTATGTTTATCCGAAGAGCTTTTAATTAAATGGGATCCTATTCTATAAGTGTTTAAGGAAAAGGGTGACCATGAGAGATAAGTTGATGAAATGAAAGTGTAATTGATGAATAAGGAGAGAAAGAAATAGTAGTAAAATCATTCAGATACAATCTGAGTATTTCTCTGTGTGTTCTCTGTTTTGTTGGTTTTAACTGTAGTCACATGAGAGGGAGAAATGGTAGGTTAAAGGTGAAAAGAGAGAAGAAAGGGAAGGTGGGGAGGGGCAGCTTGGTGCACCCAGGGTAGAGAAGAAGAAGAAGGGGCAAGGGAGGAGGTTAAAGAGGGGAAGCGGGGGGAGGGGCTGCCTGGTGCACCCAGGGTGTCGCTCTTGGCCTTGGAGTTGTGCATAGGGTTGCTGGAGGGAGCCCAGGGTTTGGACACCCCTTGTCCTTGGCTTTATACACTACAACAAGCTGCCCGGAGTGCTGATTCAGACTAGGGACGTGTTCTTCATCTTTTAAATAATTCTTAAAAAAATTTGTCTTTTCTAAATTTTTATTTTATTTGTTAATTTTAATTTAGCATTATAGAATTATTTCATCCTGGTCTTCTCACCCTTGTTGTGACTCTGAGGAGAACAGCTCTCGGTAGTCCTGCTCCTTTGGAACAGGGAGGTGCTTTAGAAGTTAGTCCCCAAACAGTCCCCTGTCTTGCCTGGATTTTGTTTCCCATTTTGTAGTAGTGTATTGTGCTCACTTAGAGCAGGCGACCCTTGAAAGGAGACTTGCTCCTGCAAGGTTATCAGTGTGTGGTGTGTGAGCCCAGCATGAGAGGCAGCAGCAGCTCTGCCCTCCAGCTCAGGCAAATGGGGTGTGTTCAAGGCTCTGCGGTTTATTATTGGGGTCCACTGAATCTTCTCACGCCCTCATCTGTAATGGCGGTAAGGCCGGGTAGTGTGAGCCTCCGAAGCGTAAGCACCGTGCTTGGCGTGTCGTTAAGCACTCGGTAAAGGACAGCGTATGATCCCGAGGAGTGGATTGACTTGGACGGTGGCAGACAAAATACTGAAGGGAGTCTGAGTTGCCTGAGGGACCCCTCTACCACCCCTTCTCGTATCCCTTTGTCTTTTCTTTTTTTTTGCGACAGAATCTGACTATGTCGCCCTGGGTAGAGTGCCGTGGGGTCACAGCTCAGCAGCCTCCAACTCCTGGGCTGAAGTGATTCTCTTGCCTCAGCCTCTTGTGTGGCTGGGACTACAGGCACCGCCACAATGCCCGGCTATTTTTTTTTTTCTTTTAATTGCAGTTGTCATCTGCAGGGCTCTGCCTGCCTCCGTGTATGTGGCAAGAGCCCTAACCACTGAGCTACGGGTGCCAAGCCATCATATCCCTTTTCTGACCTCAAATACTTGTCCTTTTCATTTATTCATTTTAGAAAAGGCTGGAGTTTCGAGTTCAGAATCTCTTGAGGGGCTAGATTGGCCTGTTGCCTCCTTGCCTTAGAGGAGGAGGGACGCTGAAGAATTACTTACCTGAAATGATCCTGAAGCTGCATCTGTGTTCCCTGCCCCCGCCTAGTCCCCGTCACCCAGACTTATAAGCATCCACTGGAGGCCTGAAGTCGTTTTCTGCTTTCCCCTTTTCTCCTACACACTCTCCTCTGACAAAGGGGGTTAATGCAGCGTCCTCGTACTTCTGATGGGTTGGCAATTTGGGGTCCTCGGTGGTAGTTTTCCTTAGAGCCACAGTTGGCAGGTGTCTACCAGATCATCCCGTTCAGTTCCCTCCCTTAACAGAGGGGAGCCTGCCACCCCTGCTTGGTGGGACAGTTGCACTATAAGTTGTGAAATGAGAACATGAGTTTGAATGAGGTGCCGTGTCCAGTGTTTGACTTCTTTGAGCGTTGTGATACGTTGCAGGTCCCCCTGGCCTGTGAGGTTGTGTTCTCTTACAACTGTTTGCTAGTTAGATCCCTGTGACTTAGGAAGGTATGATGTGTGCAGCTGTCAAATAACATATACCCAGTGCCCAGGGATGGTTCTGGCATGGTCAGTTTTTTTAAAAGTTTATATGGCTGAGAAAAGTGAACATCGTGGTGGAACTTTGAAATGATCGCTTAGCTTATATGTGCTATTGCATCTATTTTTTTCTTAAAATATTAATATTTGGCAAGGACTTTTAAAATATAACTTTTTCTTCAGAAAAAATTACATATTTTTTATATTTTTCAGAGCTAAAATTACATTTGTTAAAAGTAATAGACTGGTCAATTAATACTTCTGTTTGTCAGTGAGCAGACATCACAGGCTTTCTTCCGAAGATGTTTAATTTGTAGCATTGTAGTTCAGTTGTATGACAAGTCTGTCCTTAAAGGGATTGTTCTGGCAAGATTGTGTTCCTTTTGATTCATTATTCTTCAGAGTACTTTTATAAGAATAAAGTCTAGTTAACACATTCATGTCAGCTGCCCCCTAACTGTCTCCACCAAGTAGACCACATTATTTACCTTGCACATTGTGGTTTCCAGGCAAACTAGTGTCAGGAATATTTATATATTGTACTTTCTCATCATTTAAACTATAGTATTAGAATATGAGCTGGTTGTTATTGAAAATAACTCATGGCTTCTGTTAGCTAAGTTTTACCTGGAAAATTGTTCTGAAATATAAAATTGGTGACATTCTTTTTTCATTTACAGCATTTATTTGTGCTTATTGTGCTTATTGTACTTAGGGCACAAAGTCCTATCTCTTTATAAACTAGAGGGTCTTTAACTACTTGTTGTTACTGACCACATGTAATTTGCTGGTCAGAAATTCATAGGATAAGAGTAGAAGAAATGGCTTCTAAGATTTAAGTATTTACGATTTAGCTTTTGCCTTTCTTGAGGTGTGGGGATAGGGCAAGAAAGAAGGAAGTACTTTATTTTCTAAAACATTTGAACAGTTATCAGAGATCAGAAGATTCCTTTTAATTGCTTCCTTGGGCACAGGATTAAAACTTAAGCTGTAACTGAGGCTGTGTTCAAGGCGAATAATTTAAGGGAATGAATGATTTAAGGAAAAGATTGGAATCTGGGAAAGTGTATATAATGTGCTTTCTTCGCATATCATTCAGCTAATTGGCAATTTATTTTGCTTATTTATTTTTTTTTAAAGTCTTTTTTTTTTTTTTTTTTGAGACAGAGCCTCAAGCTGTCACCCTAGATAGAGTGCTGTAGCATCACTGCTCACAGCAACCTCCAATTCCTGGGCTCAAGTGAGTCTCCTGCCTCCACCTCCCAAGTAGCTGGGACTACAGGCATCCGCCACAATGCCTGGCCTTTTTTTTTTTTTTTTTTGGTTGCAGCCTTCATTGTTGTTTGGTGGGCTGGGCTGGATTTGAACCCACCCACTTAGGTGTGCATGGCTGGTGCCTTAGACCGCTGAGCCACAGGCGCCGAGCCTAATTG
>CAUYON010013681.1:0-13202 GCA_963573935.1 Arctocebus calabarensis
TGAAAGCAGCAAGAGAAACACAACAAGGGAACTTCCACAAGATTACTAGAGGATTTCTTAGAAAAATCTGGCGGGGCTCAGAGCCTGTGGCTCAGCGGACTAAGGCGCCAGCCACGTACACCTGAGCTGGCGGGTTCGAATCCGCCTGGGCCGGCCAAACAACAGCTACAACCAAAAAATAGCCGGGCATTGTGGCAGGTGCCTGTAGTCCCAGCTACTTGGGAGGCGGAGGCAGGAGACTTGCTTGAGCCCAGGAATTGGAGGTTGCTGTGAACTGTGATGCCACAGAACTCTACTCAGGGCAACAGCTTGAGGCTCTGTCTAAAAAAAAAAAAAAAAAAAAAAGAAAAAAGAAAAATCTGGCGGACCAAAAGAGAATGGAATGAAAAATTCAACATGCTGAAAAGAAAAAAATTTTTAAAAACTATAAACCATCAGCACTAAATCTGCCAACAATGGCCTCCAAATAACAAGGAAAAATTGTTATATTTTGGCTGGCCTAAAATCTGGCACTCTGAGAGGCCAAGGTGAGTGGATCATTTGAATTCAAAAGTTGAAGACCAGAATGAGGAGGTCTGTGATGATACTGATTTCTGAGCTCACCACGTCGAGAAAATGGGGGTCCCTGTCCACTCCTGAGTGGAGGAAGCCTGTATCACCCTGATAAGGACTCTGTGGCACTTCTAACCCCATACTTCCGTTCACCATGGCGCTAGTGAGGGTTCTCTAGAATTCTTTCCCTGAGACAAATCTCTGCCTGGGCTTCCTGGCTTTCAACTACTCTCTTAAAATTTTGAGCTCTTGGGCTGTGCCTGTGGCTCACTGATTAGGACGCAGCTCAGCCAAATTGCAAAAACAGAAAAATAGCCAGGCGTTATGGCAGGTGCCTGTAGTCCCAACTACATAGGAGGCTGAGGCAAGAGAATTGCCTACGCCCAGGAGTTGGAGGTTGCTGTGAGCTTTGTGATGCCATGGCACTCTACCGAGGGCGATAAAGTAAGACTGTCTCTACAGAAAAAAAAAAAGATTTTTTTGCGCTCTTAAAAATAAATAAATAAATAAATAAAATTTTGAACTCTCAAGGCCAGGCTGGGTGGTTCATGTAACCCTGGCACTCTGGGAGATGGAGGCAAATGGATTGCTTGAGCTCAGGAGTTCAAGACCAGCCTGAGCAACAATGAGACCCTGTCTCTACTAAAAAAGAAAAGGAAAGTTAGCTGGGCATCATGATGCACACCTGCAGGAGGCTGAAGCAAAAGGATGGCTTGAGCCCAGAAGTTTGAGGTTGCTGTGAGTTATGACGCCACAGCACTCCACTCAGGGTAAGACTATCTCCCCCCACCCAAAAAAAAGAAGAGGAGGAGTCATAACAAATACCATGGAAACAGAAAATATTATAAGAGAAAGCTATGAACAATTGTATGCCAACAAACTGAAGTGCCTAGTTCAGTGGTTCTCAACCTTCCTAAAGCCGCAACCCTTTGATACGGGTTCCTCATGCTGTGATGACCCCCAACCATAAAATTATTTTTGTTACTACTTCATAACTGTAATGTTGCTATTGTTACGAATTGTAATGTAAATATCTGATATGCAGGATGTATTTAGGCAACCCCGGTGAAAGGATCGTTGGATCCCCAAAGGGGTCATGACCCACAGGTTGAGAACCGCTGGCCTAGATAAACTTCCAAAAACACACAACATATTCAGGCTCAATCATAGCATGGCTGGGTAATCCCAGCGCTTTGAGAGGTCCAGGCTGGAAGACTGCTTAAGTCCAAGAGTTCAAGGCTGCAGTGTGCTATGGATCACATCACTGCACTCCAGCCTGGGTGACACATTAGAAGATAAGTAAGTTAAAAATCCAATTCTAACAAAGCTTCTTGCCATGCTGATTGTGATGGATTTGTAGAAAGCTGGAAGGGACACTACATCTAACACTTCAAATCCACCCCCTCAGCTGCTCCAACAATGAAGAAATCTCACCCGTCTGAAGTGGATGGTATAAAGAGCCTCACTTACCTCATTCATATCTGTCTTATATGGATTTTTTTGCCACACAATCTTTGAGTGAACTGGAGACATATCCTGGCCATTTTTCTAGCCTTTGTTTTGATGGTCAAGATTTAAAAGAAACCTAGTAAATATTCACTGAACTAAGCTAGCTATAAGGATTCTGCTTACTTTTATAAAAGAGTACTATCTCTCTTATTTCTCAGCTCAGACTCCTCTTTACTTCCCAAGAGGGATCAGGTCCTATCACCTCAAGGAGAAACATAAAAAATAAAACTGCTACTCACGGGAGAACATCAGGATGGTTACCAATGAGTTTGCTCATTGAAACACAGAGCCGTTCATGTAGATCATGGTTGACCTGGCCACCAGCTTTAATGGCTTCAGCATTCCTTTCCAACAAATCCAAAAGGAGAGGGCGCAGCTGGCGACCAACTAGAACAGTACAGTCCTTATCAAGAAGCAACTGCGACAAGGTATTTAGAATACACTGGCGATCTTGAGGGGTCCACACCTGCGAGAAAGGCAACACAAAGCATCTATATTAACACACCAGTTCAGTGGCTCACACCTGTAATCCTGGCACTCTGGGAGACTGAAGTGGATGCACTGCTTGAGTTCAAGAGTTCAAGACCAGTCTGAGCAAGTGGGAGACCCCTTCTCTTCCAAAAATAGGGGAAAAGGCCAGGCATGGTGGCTCACGCCTGTAATCTAGCCAAGGCAGGTGGATTGCCCTGAGCTCACAAGTTTGAGACCAGCCTGAGCAAGAGTAGACCCTGTCTCTAAAAATAGCCAGGCATTGTGGCTGGCGCCTATAGTACCATCTACTTTGGAGGCTGAAGCAAGAGAATCACTTAAACCCAAAAGTTGGAGGTTGCTATGAGCTATGACGTCACAGCATTCTACCCAGGGCAATATAGCTTGAGACTCTGTCTCAAAAAGAAAAAACTATGACCTTGGCTCAGCACCTGCAGCTCAGCGGCTAGGGCACCAGCCACATACACCAGAACTGATGGATTCAAATCCACCCCGGGTCTGCCAAATAACAATGACAACTACAACCAAAAAATAGCCGGGCATTGTGGCAGGGTGCCTGTAGTCCCAGTTACTTGGGAGGCTGAGGCAGGAGAATCGCTTAAGCCCAAAGAGTTTGAGGTTGCTGTGAGCAGTGACACCACAGGAATCTACCCAGAGTGACATAGTGAGACTCCATCTCGGGGGGGGGGGGGGGGGGGGGACAATAACAAAGATATAAGCTTTTGAAGATGTTCTTTTTAACCAGCTTGAGAGAGTTTTGTTCTATTCACAGCTTGTCTTGTTTGCTTTTTGAATAGGCTTTGGTAGTTTATAATCTTTAAATGCTCCTTTATTTAAGGACTGGCATAAAATTGTTCCTATTAGTCACTTATCTTTTTACCATTTTTGGAATATCTGCTGTATTTCCTGAATTTTCCAAGTACTTTACTAAAATCCAAAAAGGGTAAATGCCAGGCCTATAAGAAAGGGGCCAGCTACACTAGGATGCTTGTGAACATCTGGGGTGGGGCAGAGATTAATAGGAAAACTATATACCAGCTTTTTCTTTCTGTAAGCCCAGGGGCTGCTAGCCAAACCATCTTTGATTGTATGAGCTGACTTGCTGCTATAAGCCACAAACATAAAGCAATAAATGCTTAAGGATTTACTTGTAAACCTGTGACTAGGCTCGGCGCCCGTAGCACAGTGGTCGGTGGTGGATTCAAACCCAGCCCAGGCCAGCTAGGCAACAACAACTGCAACAAAAAATATCTGGGCTTTGTGGTAGGCGCCTATAGTCCCTAGAGCTACTTGGGAGGCTGGGGAAAGAGAATCACTTGAGCCCAAGAGTTTGAGGTTGCTGTGAGCTGTGATGCCACAGCAGTCTACCCAGGACGACAGCTTGAGACTGCTCAAAAAAAACCTGTGACTAGTCCTGCAACATTCAGATAAGTGTATTTTTTTTTTTTTTTTGAGACAGAGTCTCACTATGTCACTCTTGGTAGAGTGCTGTAGTGTCACAGCTCACAGCAACCTCAAACTCTTGGGCTTAAAGTGATTCTCTTCTCTCATCCTCCCAAGTAGCTGGGAATACAGGTGCCCACCACAATGCCCAGCTACTTTTTTCTTGCAGTTGTCATTATTGTTTAGCAGGGCCAGCCTGGTTCCAACTTATTAGTCCCAGTGTATATGGCCGGCACCTAACCACTGAGCTATAGATGCTGAGCCTTCTAATTGTATTCTTAGGAAATCCTACCTTTGTCCATATCAACTAAGATCACTAGAAAAGAGCAAGGGCTACATTCCTCATGCTTACCTTTCCTATTTCCTTCTCTAACTTTCTGTGTTGCTTAAATGTGTTGTATTTAGATGGCTGGGCTATAGGCAAATATGAGGAAAATGAAGGATGCTGATTACTTAGCAGAAAACAAAAACACTTTAAGGACGCTCAGCTTGTCTCTTCCCACCAAAACTATCAACCAATTCAGATCCTAAGCAATAATAACAAAATCAATCAAATTTCCCCAAATCAGTCTAAAAAACAGAAAAGGTGGCTGCATCCCCGTAGCTCAATGGTTTGAGCACCAGCCCCAGGGACCAAGGAGTGGTGGGTTCAAACCTAGCCAGGGCCTGCTAAACAATAACAACAACAAAAAAAATAGAAAAGGAGAGAAAAATCTCATATTTACGTGTTTATTTAGTATATTGAGATACACCCTTTCCTGAAGGCTTGCTTCTCGAAAATTCTACTGTGGTAGTAAAGCTACTCCACTAGTCAGCCCATTCTCAAAGCAGAGTTAAAGGTATAAAACAAATTTTTGTTTGAAATGTATCTTAACTCAGTTTTGTTGGCCTTTTTTTTGAGACAGAGCCTCAAGCTGTCACCCTAGGTACAGTGCCGTGGCATCAGAGCTCACAGCAACCTCCAATTCCTGGGCTCAAGTGAGTCTCTTACCTCCACCTCCCAAGTAGCTGGGACTACAGGGGCCCACCACAACGCCTGGCCATTCTTTGGTTGCAGCCATCGTAGTTTGGCGGCCCAGGCTGGATTTGAACCCGCCAGCTCAGGTGTACGTGGCTGGCACCTTCGCCGCTTAAGCCACAGGCACCGAGCCTTTTTTTTTTTGAGACAGCCTCAAGCTGTCGCCCTGGGTAGAGTGCTGTAGCATCACAGCTCACAGCAACCTCCAACTCCTGGGCTCAAGCGACTCTCCTGCCTCAGCCTCCCAAGTAGCTGGAATTTCGGGGGCCTGCCACAACACCTCGCCATTTTTTTGGTTGTAGCTGTCCTTATTGTTTGGTGGGCCTGGGCAAGATTTGAAACCGCCAGCTCTGGTGTATGTGGCTGGAGCCTAATTGCTTGAGTTCCAGGTGCCACTTTTTTTTTTTTGAGACACAGTCTCACTTGGTTACCCTGGGGTGAGTGCCATGGCATCATAGCTCAAAGCAACCTCAAACTCGGGCTCAAGCAATTCTCTTGCTTCAACCTTCCGAGAAGCTAGACTACAGATACCCACCACACACTCGGCTGTTTTTTAGAGACAGGGATCTCACTCTTGCTCAGACTGGTCTCGAACTCCTGGGCTCAAGCAATCCGCCCACCCTGGCCTCCCAGAGTGCTGGGATTACAGGGTGTGAGCCACGGGGCCAAACCTCAGAATTATTATTTATAACTACATATCATCTGAAATATGTCTTTTCAGCTAATGAGACACAACACCTAAAGTGCCCTATGAAACCCAAGCAACCAAGAACACTAACCAGCGCAGTGGTTCACACCTATAATCCCAGCATTCTGGAAGGTCGGATATCCATCCCAGCAGATGGACAGCTTGAGTTCAAGAGTTTGAGACCAGCCTGAGCCACAGTGAGACCCCAGTCTAAAACTAGCTGGGTGTAATGGTGGGCCTCTTCTACTTGAGAGGTTTAGGCAAGAGGATCACTTGAGCTCAAGAGTTTGAGGTTGCTCTGAGCTATCATGATGCAGCATTCTACCCAGGGTGACAAAATCAGACTCTGTCTCAAAAAAAAAAAAAAAACGCCTGTGGCTCAGTGAGTAGGGTGCCGGCTCTATACACTGAGGGTGGTAGGTTTGAACCCGGCCCGACCAAACTACAACCATAAAACAGCCGGGTATTGTGGCAGGTGCCTGTAGTCCCAGCTATTCAGGAGGCTAAAGCAAGAGAATCTCCTAAAAGCCCAAGAGCTGGAGCTGGAGCTGTGAGCTGTGACACCACTGCACTCTACCAAGGGCAACAAAGTAAGACTCTGTCTCTAAAAGAAAAAAAAAATCAAAATTTTTCCTACTTGTAGGGTGCCAGCCACATACACCGGAGCTGGTGGGTTTGAATCCAGCCCAGGCCTGCCAAACAACAATGACAACTACAACCAAAAAATAGCCGGGCATTGTGGCGGGCACATGTAGTCCCAGCTACTTTGGAGGCTGAGGCAAGAGAATCGCTGAAGCCCAAGAGTTTGAGGTTGCTGCGAACTGCGACACCACGGCACTCTACCCAGGGCAACAAAAGTAAAACTGTCTCAAAACAATAAAAATAACATTAAAGAGTCATCATTTGCTTAAAACATTTAAAGCTTTTCAAAAGCTGTCTTCTGCCAACAAATAAACTATCAGGAATTATTAGTGTATTAATCTGCGGGGTCAGCCAATAAATATTTACAGCCTACTATCATCAGACACTATCCTGGACACAAGAGCAACACAATCCCTTCTCTTCTTGTATCTGAACCAACTGGTTGAGTTAGTTGAAAGTCAGTTGAAACAAAGGGAAAGTAGGAAAAATAAAGGGGAAAATAAGAGAGTCATCTGGAGAAGGTAATTGTAAAAGTGATCTTCCAGAACAAATAGAAACTAAAGAGTTAGGGACACAGAAGACAGAAGCATTCTAAAGAAAGGAAACACAAAGTCAATGAATGAGCCAGGAAATAGCAAGGGCTGACCAAGACAACAGCAGCATAGGATAACAACAGGCAGGAGCAGGCCCTAGTCAGCAACAGCAGGATGTGACAGCCTGTGGTCATTCCAGAAATCTCAACCAAGCTGCAGCGTCAAGCCCAGGGCAGAATGGAAAAACAGGCTAGGGATGGGTTTCTTTCTTAACTTTGCACTACTGCCACGTGGGGTAGCCCAACTGCTTGTGGGAGTTGCCTTGTGCATTACAAGGTGTTCAGTAGCACTAGATGCTAGTAGTACCACACCATAAGCAGATGTGATGCCAAAAACATGCCTGTAGATGTACCCCTGGGAGCATTATCTCCCCCAAACTCCTACCCCTGGTGAGAACAATTAGGCTGGATGGATATGCTAGAAATGCAACAAAAAAAAACACATCATATGCCATTTTTAAAAGCTGCGGTTTTGACTCTGGAGACAATGGAGAACTTTATGCAAAATGGTGGCAGATTCCGATTCTTCTCATTAACTATTATATTAACCGACCAGAACAGGGAATCTATAGAGTTAAAAAGTATGTAGTTGTTAGTTCAGGCACCCGTAGCTCAGTGGTTACAGTGCCAGCCACATGCACCGAGGCTGGCAGGTTTGAACCTAGCCAAGGCCTGCTAAACAATAACAACTGCAACAAAAAAATGGCCGGGCATTGTGGCGGGCACCTATAGTCCCAGCTACTTGGGAGGCTGAGGCAAGAGAATCACTTAAAGCCAAGAGTTTGAGGTTGCTGTGAGTGAGCTGTGACATCACAGCACTCTACCAAGGGCCACATAGTGAGACTCTGTCTCCAAAAAAAAAAAGGTATATAGTTGTTGCTTGGGATTGGACAGTGATAAGGAATGACATTTAAAGGGTATGAGGTTTCTTTTTAAAGTAATGAAAATGTTCTAAAACTGTGGTGGCCTTTGCACTTAACCTGTGAATACAATAGTCCTTGCCTTGTCCAAGGAACATGTGTTCCATGACCCACATGGATGCCTCAAACTCCTTATAGTAACCAAACCCTATACTTACTATGTTTTTTCCTAAATATAATACCTATGATAAAATTTCATTTATCAACTAAGCACAATAAGGTAATAACTAACAAATTAAAACAATACTCTATAAGCCGGGCACTCCCACCTATAATCCTACCACTTTGGGAAGCTGAGGTGGGTGGATTGCCTGAGCTCACAAGGTCGAGATCAGCCTGAGCAAGCACCAAGACCCCCATCTCTACTAAAGATGGAAAACTGAGGCAAGAGGATCACTTGAGCCCAAGAGTGAGATTGCTCTGAGCTATGACACCATGGACACTCTACCAAGAGCGACAAAGTGAGACTCTGTCTCAAAACATATGTACACTATAATAAAAGTTATGTGAATGTGGTCTCTCAAAATACCTTATTATACTATACTCATACTTTTTCAGGGAATGAGATGATAAAATGACTAAGAGGGTGAATGACACAGGCTTTGTGAGGCAGTTAGGTTGCTAATGACCTTCTGACAATACAATAACTGTGGATCATTGAACCTCAATGATGTCAATGATTAGCATGTGGGTAATATACAGAAGGGAGACTGATTCACATCCATACCAGGACAGGTTGGGATAGGGTAGGACAGGTGGGATAGCAAGAGATTTCTTAACACTACTTAGAATAGCACCAAATATAAAAGGTGAATTTATTTCTGGAACTTTCCCTGTAATATTTTCAGATCTTGGGCGACACCTATGGCTCTGTGAGTGGGGCACCAGCCCCACATACCGAGGGCGGGTCAAACTGCAACAAAAAAATAGCCGGGCATTGTGGCAGGTGCCTATAGTCCCAGCTACTAGGGAGGCTGAGGCAAGAGAATCATCTAAGCCCAAGAGTTGGAGATTGCTGTGAGGTGTAGCAACGCCAAGGCACTCTAATGAGGGCAATAAAGTGAGACTCCGTCTCTAAAAAAAATTATATATATATATATTCCACCACCCCAGATCTTTATTGAATTCAGGTAACTGACAACCACGGAAAGCAAAACCATGGGTAAGGTCAGACTATTATATAACAAAAACCTCTGAACTTTAAATGGCTGAATTCTATGCTATGTGAATTATATTTCGGAGCAGATGGTTTTTTTTTTCTCCCTGTTCCAGGAAGTGCTGAGCTTTACCATCCTCCCTCAGGATACCTCCCTATTTCTTTCCCCACCTTTCTGGTTTTTTAGTAAATTTTTTTTTTTTTTTAAAGAGATAGAGTCTCACTTTGTCGTCACAGCTCACAGCAACCTCCAGCTCCTGGGTTTAGGCGATTCTCCTGAGTAGCTAGGACTACAGGTGCCCGCGACAACACCTGGTTATTTTTTTTGTTGCAGTTTGGCCAAGGCTGGGTTTGAACCCACCACCCTCCGTATATGAGGCCGGCACCCTACTCACTGAGACTCAGGCATCAAACAAGAGCAGCTGTTTTTAAAAATAAGTGTTAATAAGGGTTACTGGTCAGGCGCAGTGGCTCACACCTGTAATCCAAGCATTATGGGAGGCCGAGGCTGGTGGATTCCTTGAGCTCAGGAATTCAGAGACCAGTGTAAGCAAGACCAAGACCCTGTTTCTACTACAAATAGAAAAACTAGTTGGGCAAGGTGGCCTACGTCTATAGTTCCAGCCATTGTGGAGGCTGAGGCAGGAAGACTGCTCAAACCCTAGGGTTTGAGGTTACTGTATGCTATGGTGTCACTACACTCTACCCAGGCAAAGGGAGACTGTGTCTCAAAAAAAAAAAAAAAAGATCGAGGGGCAGCGCCTGTGGCTCATCCAGTAGGGCGCCGGCCCCATATGCCGAAGGTGGCGGGTTCAACCCAGCCCCGGCCAAACTGCAAAGAACAGAAAAATAGCCAGGCTTGTGGCGAGTACCTGTAGTCCCACCTACTCGGGAGGTGGAGGCAAGAGAATCGCCTAAGCCCAAGAGTTGGAGGTTGCTGTGAGCTGTGTGACGTGACGGCACTCTACCGAAAGCAATAAAGTGAGACTCTGTCTCTACAAAAAACAAAACAAACAAACAAAAAGATTGTATTTCCAAAAATAGAGGGAGAAATAGAACTGCAATAAAATCCATCAACTCTTCTCTGGGCGAAAGGCTTCAAAGTGTCACCAAACTGGAAAGGAACAAGCCTGAAAGACATCTCCAAAATTAACAGAATTTGACCCAAAATAAGAGACAAGAAACGGGAGAAGCAATTATGCCCCATACCCCATCTCGTTATACCAACTGAAATAATCTAGTACCTTTCTAGTTCAGTAGCATTACCACGAACTTTCTAAAATCCACATTGGTGGTTCTTACATTTCAATGTCACATTCCCCTAAAATCTTATCTAATAAAAGTTATAAACCTTTTTTTCCACTCCACTCCCAATACATAAACCAATTTTTCCTCCAATTATAGACAGTGAACTATAAATCCCCTGGAACTGGTCCAAAACCCTAAATTCAGAAACTGTGCTCTAGATTCCTAAGATCACTTACAGAAAATACCTCTATCAACAAGACATAATTAAGGAGCCTTTCACAAATTCAGGTTCTCTAAACTGAGTGTGTCCTTCCTTAACTGATCTCACCAAAAATCGGTTTTCTTTCTATAAACTCCCCATTTGTGTCAGGGATTCCTTCCCTCCCATCCTTACAGGAGACCCGCAGCCCCAAAATCCACAAGACATTCAACTCCCATTAAGCTCAAAAAATAAACTTCTCGTCACTGAGCAGGAAAGCCTCTGATGTTAATTCCGGGCCGCTCCAGACTGCCCAGGACCCTCAATCTCTGACCCAAAATACCGCTCCGTTGCTTCCTAACCAATGCAATACACATGTGGGCACTGTTTTTGCTGGAATTACGGAACTAAAAGTATATTTTCTACTCTCAAGTTTACAGATAGTGGGAGCAAGCACAAAATCAGAAATTAAAGGGCAACGTGGAAAGATTCCACGTGCGTAGTAAGATTCCTCAACTCAAGCTGAAAGTCAATGAGAGAAGGATCTTGAAAACCCAGCCAAAGACCAATTTCCCAGAAAACCCTAGTTGACTCTGTAACTCTTAGGGTTAGTTTCCAAGAACAGCACTAGTCGCCAGGCTTTGTCCTTCAGATGCTCTAAGTGTTTATGTGAACTGTCTCCCAAAATAGCTGCGAAAATCCCCGGAGGCAGAGACCGTCACGGATTTATCTATTTCCTTACACTGCCACCTTCTGCCTCACGCACCGGAAGAATGCGATCAATACTTGTCAATGAGCCAAAAAAGAACAAGCTAAAAAAAAAAAACTCACATAAGCTAATGGGGGTGGCTGGATTACGCACTTAGGTAACACGTTCACACGTCAAAAGCACAGACGCACCCGTAATTTCAGAAAAACAAACCGTATTGCTGTACGGAAGGCACACGCAGCTATAACGCCGCTTAGCGATGAGAAGGGGAGGGAAGGGAATCGAAGGGGGCCCCCGCGAACAAAAACTACAGCACGCGCACTCGCCTCGGCAGCCAACCAGCCCGGGAGGCGACCGGAGCGCAGGGCGCCGCGTGGGGACGGCCAGAGTGCCCGGAGCTTTCCTGCTCCGTCCTCACCTCCCCTTACCTGCTTGGCCAAGAACCTGCCCAGCTCGCAGCGGCTCTTCTCGTTCTTGGCTGCGATTAGTCGCAGCGGGGCGGCCACCACCTCCAGCAAGAGGTGCTCCATGACCCCAGGGTCACCACCGGACAGCCACCTGCGCTCCCGCCAAAGTCCCAGCGTCCGGGCCGCTACCAACTAGAAAGCGCCGGCGCTACCCGGCGGGCACCGGAGAGCGGCGGCACACGTGGGTGAGCATACGGAAGCCAGCGTCATCAGTCAGCGACAGAAATGCCGGGCGCTCCTGGCCCCGCCCCCTCACTGGCAGAACCACGCCAGGCATCACCACGCGTCATTTCCGGGAGAGGAATCAGGGTTTTTGTCAACAGGTTCTGAAGCTTGGAACCAGTGAGACTCCCAGATAACTCATGACTGCACCGTAAAAGATTACGCTGGGAGAAGGCAGGCGATGAGGGACTTATAATTCATCTCACCCCAAAATATGATTCCTTGATATAAAGAATACTTTGAATAAAAGAACATTCATGATCAGAAAGCATTGGAAGAGTCTTTTCCTTTATCAACATAAAACTTGAGTAACCTGATTTAGAATCGGAAGGGGCTGCTGACTTTCTTATTACTTTGAATGGACATGGCCCCAGGGTCATTTGAAGCAGGAGACCAGTCTCTCAGGTTAATGTACAAATCAATCTGTTTCCACCTATCTACACACATCCCCTATCAACCACTTGCTGGCCACAAACTTGTCTCATTTCCCCCTCCCTTCCAAAAGGTAACCATAGGGCGGGGCGCCAAGACTTAACGCCTGTAATCCCAGCACTCTAGGAGCCAAGGTGGGTGGATCGCCTCAGCTCAAGTTCGAGACCAGCCTGAGCTAGAGCAAGACCGCCCCTCAAAAAATGGCAGGGCTTTTGTCATAGGCGCCTATAGTCCCAGCTACTTGGGAGGCTGAGGCAAGAGAATCGCGTAAGACCAGGAGTTCGAGGTTGCTGTGAGCTGTAACACTGAAAGAGGATACCCGAGAAGGGTGAGGTCTGGAATAACAGGTCTTCTCAAGGAGAGCACAAGGATACACTTGCCGGGTCCTCTCCATGGTGGCTCAGCCCTTAGGAATTTGTAAACTTAACTTCCTGGAACTTGGAAATTTCCAAGTTCTGTGAAATCCTGTAGTTCTGTGGGGGCTGGACTAGCATCTCCAACTTGATTCAAACTGGCCAATGAGAAGGGTACCTGTGGGGTGGAACTTTTTGACTGTCAATAAAAAGGAAAAGATCAAGCTAGACCGGGAGTGCGGCCATTTGGAATTCATCTATGCCATAAGCTCCCAGCTGGTGAATAAAGCCCTTCCTCTTATAAATGTGGTGTTTGGGTGCTCTTTCTCTCCGTTGGGCCTTGTCTTCCTGCAACATTTTTGGTTCCCTGACTGGGAAGCAAGCTCACCCTTGGAGAGAACATGCACCTGGCAGTTGCCGCCAATCCTCTGGACACCCATGTGGGGGCCCCGATCAGGCTGGGTGATGTGAACCACTGAGCACACCGGGAAGGCAGTTTGGCCTCCCGGTGTGGACGCCTCGGCTGGGCTGAGAAAGGACCCCAGCGGGCGGGTCTTCAAGGA